>JBBIGC010143305.1:0-20007 GCA_037576955.1 Lepidarchus adonis | reverse complement strand
CTATCTATCTATCTATCTATCTATCTATCTATCTATCTATCTATCTATCTATCTATCTATCTATCTATCTAATATGTTGGTAACAATCCATCCAATCCACACATGCACAGAAATAAAACCATAGATGCCCAAACATTAACTTATGTGTAATGGAATGACAGAGAAAAAGTGTTGAACACAGAAGAAAGGAAGATGTACAAAAGCTAGAAAGTCATGACACCAACTGACCTCTATCAGTAATTAAAAAGCAATGCTGTCGCTCAGTGCAAATTAATATCCTCTGGTTCGTCTCATTACCAAGGTGTCACACAAGAAACATCTCATGATGGTAAAACCAAAGAGCTTTCTCAAGACCTTCTCAACCTTATTGTTGCAAAACAGACTGATGGTGTTGGTTACAGAAGAATTTCTAAACCACTGTAGGTTCCAGTGAGTGCTGTTGGGGGAAGTGGGAAGATCATAAACCGGCCATAACCAGTTGCTCTCCGTACGAAGGAGTGAAAAGAATGATAAGAAGAGTTGTCCAAGAGCCAAGGATCACTTGTGGAGAGCTTCAGAAAGACCTGAAATTAGCAGCTGCAATTGTTACAAAGAAAACTGCGATGACCTGTATGCACGATCACCACGCAAGACTCCATTGCTGAAGAAAAAACATGATGAAGGACATTTAGTAAAGTTTGCTACACACCATGCTTGGATGTCAAAAAGCACTGCATATCACCCCAGCAACACAGCATACTAGGGGTGGAAATCGCAGGGTATCTCACGATACGATACAATATGCGATATGTGGGCCACGATAACGATAATATCGCGATAATTGATATATCGCACGACAATGACGCAGCGATATTACACACAAACACGGTGACAACGCTATTGTCACATTTCCTGTATTTGCTTTGCGACCACGATCGGCTGCTCAGAGCAACGGCTACTTCAGCTTCAGGGTATTTACTTCTGCTCCCCTTTGTCACTTAGCAAGCTGCGCTAGCATTGTGCTAACAACGTTTACATTTATTACTGTTACTGTTTCCAAAGCATCTTCCAAGTACAGGAACAATTAAGCATAAACTCAGACATGACAACACTAATGTGAGATTTACAAGGAGTTCCACGCATTTCTCTTAGTCATAGAACTGAGACAGAAGCATATTGCTCCATAATTTGTTTTAAATTAATTAATTTGTGTTAAAACTAACGCGCGTTCTGATTTAACCCTTTCTGTACCGGACAGATTATGCAGCAATACGCTTATGTCTCAGTTCTAAATTATTGTTGAGGACATTTCAGCAAACGCTACTACTACTGAGACTCACCTCCTTTTTAAAGAAGCTCTGCAGCGATGTGTGTGTGTGTGTGTGTGTGTGGGGGTGTGGGTGTGGGTGTGGGTGTGTGTGTACTCACGCTGAACAACTCGCTGGTTGTGAGAGACGCAAAATAATCCACTCTGTTCCATCAATGCTCTAAAAGCCAAACTCAGTCGAGCGTTATTGCTTCCAACTGTTGCAGTTTCAAAGTTTAGAGCAAAACAAGCATCTTCTTCTGCTCTCCAAGTCAATCAATCAATCAAGTTGAGCAGCGCCACCCAGAGGAGAGGAGAGGTAGTGATGCCGGTGAGTCAACATGGCGGCAAATTTAAATATCGATATTGCCACCGGCGTATCGATTATCGTATTGTGAACAAGGACGACAATAAATTGCAATATCGATATTGTGGCCCACCCCTACAGCATACAGCATTGGCTCGCTTCATATAATTGAAGGAAGGATGAATGGAAAAATGTACCAAAGCATTCATGATAAAAATCTTCTGCCATCTACCAGGATGATGAGCATGAACCGATTTAATTTTGCTTCAGAGAAAGAAGATAAAGCTGCTAGAATGGCCCAGTCAATCACCTGACCTGAATCCTATAGAGAATCTATGGAAAGCACTAAAGCTCAGAGATCATATAAGGAACCCATGGAACCCTCAGGATTTGAAGACTGTTTGTGTGGAAGATTGAACCAAAATCACACCTGAGCATTGCAGTGACTAGTTTCTCCAAACAGGAGGCGTCTTGAGCTTCATCACCAACAAAGGCTTTTGTATGAAATAATAAATACATTTCAGTAAACATCTTCAAAACTCTTTCCTTTTTTCATTCCATTTGATTACACATAACTTAATGTATGGCTTGATTTCTTTGTGTGTGTAGATTCTATCTATCTACGTATCTATCTTTCTGTCTGTCCGTCCATCCATCTGTCCATCTTTCTACCTGTCTAATTATTTTATTTATTTATTTTCTGATTTTAAGCAAGCCAAACTTATCGTGCATCTCTGAATCTCCATATACATAAAGGTTCTACATGGAACCCTTGAATTAATAAATCTTTACATAATATTTTCTTTTTTTCACAAAATTATCTTTGGGGAAATAAGAGGGATCTTCAATAAAACAACTCCTAACACATTTTTAAGGGTGTATAAGGTGTGTAAGTATGGGAGCACATGAGCAACTGACCCTCACTGGACATGAACGACAAATTTTAGACATGATGCCAGAAACATGAGTGAAAAAATGGATCTTCACCTTTCACATTTGATGTCGAGACTCAAAAAAGACGTAAAAAGGCTGCGTGTGAGTCTCCACAGTCTGATTGAATGGAAATGTGTGTCTTAATTACAGCATTCGAGCCATTTTAGTTCATTTAAGGGCAGAAAGTGCTCCGTGATGTTGCTCAGTTACCATCAGGTTTGGTCCGACTCCACCTCTTTCCTGAAAGCCCCCATGAGCTGCATTTCCTCTCTGAAACCAGCGAAGAAATGCACCGTGTGACTGACCTAGAGCAGCTAGCGTGCTGTAGCCTTGTATTGGGGTCCGTTCACCTGCTTAGCATGAGGCTGTTTCATAAGCTGTATCCACCTTCACTAAACCTGTATCTGAAGCCTGCACCACGTTCATGCATGAACACCAGTAAAGCTGCTATTTGTCTTGGTGTGCGCTTGTGCCTGTTTGTGCTCGTGTTGGATTCTGTTCCAATACTTCTGTGTACCATGTGTTAATGCATTTCTATACACACTGTGTCCCAGCAGCTTTCTCAAGGGCAAGATACTCCCAGGACAGATGCGAGAAAAGGTAGAGAATGCAATCTTGTCTTGCTGTGTTTTAAACCGCAGTAAAATGCTAATTTACTGTCATGTCAGACCATATAATACAATAAATAATATATAATATACAGTATACAATATACAATATATAGCACAAGTGATGTGCAGCTTATATAAGCAATACAGAATGTGTGAGTGGTATCTTGTATAACACAAACAAAAATCTCATAATAATCTCATCTCAAGTAAAATTGTGGCTTATGGATAAGTGTACAATACAATCCTGTAGATGCAAATCAGGGTTTATTAGTATCTTAAGAAACAGGAGTAGCTATGGCATATCAGAGCAGTTACTCAACCAACCAATAGCTGATAGCAGGGACTGATTAGACTAGTCCCACTCAGACTTGATCATGCAACAGTCCAACGTGAAACTTTTGAGGAGTCGGGTCTTCTGTGCAAAGTTAACACAGTATTCCAAAAAAAGAGCAAACCAACAGTCAAACATGGTGGTGGTAGTGCAATGTTGTATTGCTCTCTCTCTCAGTGCCTGGGCAATGGGGAGAAAATCCCATTTGTTATAATCTGTTATAAACTGTCAGAGAGTTTCAACAACAACAGCTCTTCTTTCAGTCAGCACTTGGAAATTGAAGCACCCACAATTTGACCAGAAGCAAAGCAATTAATTATATTATCTGCAAACCCTAACCCTAACCGTAACCCTAACCTTAACCCTACCCGTAACCCTTACCCTAGCCCTAACCGTAACCCTAACCCTACCCGTAACCCTTACCCTAGCCCTAACCCTAACCCTAACCCTAACCCTAACCCTACCCGTAACCCTTACCCTAGCCCTAACCCTAACCCTAACCGTAACCCTAACCCTACCCGTAACCCTTACCCTAGCCCTAACCCTAACCCTAACCCTAACCGTAACCCTAACCCTACCCGTAACCCTAACCCTAGCCCTAACCCTAACCCTAACCCTAACCCTAACCGTAACCCTAACCCTAACCCTAACCCTAACCGTAACCCTAACCCTAACCCTAACCCTAACCCCAACCCTAACCCTAACCCTAAGACATTGATCCAAGCACAAGAGCAAGTCCATCTCTGAATGCCTTCAAAGAAATAAAATGATGGTTTTGCAGTGGTCTAATCAAAGACCTGACTGATCCAATTGTAGTGTTTGATTGTAGCTAAACCAGTTTGGGGCAATTACTTTATCCCATTGGTGATGCAAAACATTTTGTCTTTCGCTTCATGAAACAATTACTTAAAAAATGTGTTTCCTCATATTCTCCTTGTTGCATATTGCATTCTTTTTGCTAGCACTTGGTACTGCATAAATATATAACGATACATAACTGATCCCACTATGTGACGTTTAAGGTGGACACGTCTCTGCAGCCCCTCCAAAGACAAGGCACCCACTGATTGTGCTGCCTTCCAAACCTCTAGCACACCTGACAGGTGAGTTGGACCAACTTTAATGTTTTTACAACACGAAATATATGACCATGTCCATGTCTATATGTTTTCAGCCTTTGGTAATTCAAATAAACATTCTTCTTTTGTCTAACAATAAAGCTACCAAGTGGCCTGGAGCAGATGGAATCATGACATGGACCGATAACGACCCTGTCGTTTATGGGCTGGAGAACCAAGGAGGAAAGCTGGTGGTTCAGAAGGAGGGGTACTACTACATCTACTCCAAACTCTGCTTCACTGCAGACGAGTCTCAGTTTGAGTATTTCGTGGTGAGGTCCACACCGCGGTACATGGGCCCAAAGCCCATTGAGCTCCTCCGTTTCCGTTACCATGGTGACCCCTCCAAATCAGGCTCCATGAGGAATGGCTACCTGGGCGGCGTGTTCCACCTGTACCAGCGCGACTCTGTCTTTGTTTTGGTGAGGAACGGGACGATTCGTCTGCATTCAGCAGCTGATAACTTTTTCGGCATGTTCATGCTTTAGCCGGAATTCCCTTCACTTATTCTGGAATTAATGGAAAACGACTTGGCTCTGGAATTTCAGCCTTTAAATGTGAACTCATTTGACCTGGGACAAATTAAAGGTGCAATAAGTGATGTCGCAAGTCTTAGCATGACACTTGTACATGACTAGCTTGTTGGTACCATGGATGAGCTTTTGATCACATGATCACATGGAGATGGAATTCATGGCAAATGTACGTTTTCAGACCGAATGGTTCTAGGGACTCACTGAGAGGAACTACCCCCCAAGAACTGCAGATCTTCTGTGGCTTTTTCTGTTTGCAGTACGAGGACTGGCTGGTATAATGACCGCATAAGAGACGCGGGAGAACACAGTCACATATCGGTTCAGTAAAGCCAGGAATTCTGTGTTCATTTCTGCGTTTATTCTCCATTTTTAGTGTTAAGAGCTTTTGTTTCATGAGTATAATGCTGTACATTTCCCCTGGACCAATCAGCATTCACGTACCCCATTGCAGGAGCTGAAAGCTTTGTTCTAAGATCTATAACCATTGTCAGTTCCTGTGGCGTGAACACAGAAAACAGAGGAACTTCTCCAATAGTGCTAAAACTGTGAAAGTTCCTATGGTTGTTTTTTTGCTTAAGTTTTTAGAGCCTTTCATTGAAAGAGTTCTTTTTTTTGCCAATTCCACACAATCCGTTGAAGCAGTAATGTGGAAATTTAGGAAGTTTGAAGAAAATGGAGTTAGCTTGGGTATCACTGAAGCAGGAGGTGCTGGACTTTTCATACTTAATAATGTAATGTAAAGAACTTAATGTAATGTAAAGAAATCTAGTCTAATCTAATCTAGTCTAATACTTTTTATTAATTTTGCTTACATTACTGAGACTTTAAAGCCATCATTAATTTATTTCTTCACCAGAGAATCATTCTATAAAAAAGGTAAAAGGGTTTTTTATTTTTTGCTGTGTCTCCTGTTTCCTCCCACATGGATGTGGGCGAGAGTTAAGTTGTCCCCGGGTGTGAGTGTATGGGTGTTTGAGTGAGTGTGTGTCTGTTCCACAACAGACTGCGAGCGTTGGGATGGGCTCCAGCATCCTCGTGGCCCTTACTAGCGGCTCTGAACATGAATGAATGAATGTTATGGTTTTCTGAAGGCCTTTACGCTGAATGAATAGTTTTGTAAATGTTTATAGCGGTTTCACCTTCTGGATGGTGCATCATTTACACTTTTTGGAAGTTTCTGCAGACAGTGGCTTTGATTCATCATTAAACATTGAAATGAATGGGAATTGATTTTTTGTGTTTTAACGTTTTTAAACACTTTTTCTTAAAACGTTACCTCACCTGCCCCGGTTTTGGACAAATTGGACAGACGATACCCCCACCCCCGCCTCCCCGAGTGCATTCATACCAAACACAGGCGCCGGCGCTGCACTCAGTCTGCAAGCTTGTGGTTTGGCTTCTGCTGTTGGCCCCTGGGCGAGAGTGAGTCACTCAAGGCCTTTTCCAAATGTGTGCAGTGCACTTTCCTCGTGGGCTCCTTCCCTCGTGAGGCACTCGGGCTGTGGGATGATACGGCGCTGCCGATCCAGGCAACCCTCACCCCCACGAACGTGCACGAGTGCAACCATTTATTACATCAGCAGCAGCTCTCGTTTCAAGTTTACGTTTTTTGGTTTGGTTTGGATTTCCTTTCATCTGTGTCTTGTTCTCAGAAGTGGCTGAGCTCGCCCACGCTCAGGTCTGCTCTGAGCCCAGCAACCAAGGGAAGAGGAAGTGGGGGGTGGGGGAAGAGGTCGACAGCAGAACAGGTAGCTCAGGCCCACTGTTTCGCTGACTCAGTCGCTCAGGAAACCTCCCTCCAACCGCCTCATTGGAACGTTCCAATAGACTGATGGACAGACAGCTAGATCCTTCACTATTTTTGGTACGTACTAACTACTGCAGACCTGGAACACTCCACAAGACCTGGAGATGCTCTAGCTAGTGTCGCAGATCTTTAAGCTCCTGCTTCTAGCACATCAACTTCAAGAACTGACTGACAGGAGCCATTTTCTGCCTAATCAATGATGTTACTCATTTCACCCGTCAGTGGTGCCTAGTGGTTAGGACTTTGCCCGATATCCGAAGGTCGCAGGTTCAAGTCCCAGCCCGGGCACTACTGAGGAACCCTTGAGCAAAATACCGTCCCACTTCACTGCTGCCCGGGCGCTGTTGATAGCTGCCCACTGCTCCACGTGTGCACGTGTGATGGGTTAAATGCAGAGCACAAATTTCGTTGTGTTACACTGTGTGCAGTGGTGTGTTCACAATGATCGGAAATCACGAATCACTATCACTGTCAGTGGTGTTAATGTTGTGGCTGATTTCCACATGTCGCTATTTATTTCATGAACTTAATTTATTGAAACACCAGTGGCACGTGCAAAAATTCGAACCTACTTTCAGGCAATGGTGCAGACGCAGGCAAAGAGCTAATGAATAATGTGCGCTAACGCCGCACAGGCATGAGCTCATCAAAACAGCTGACGGATGATCTCACGATGATTAATTACATATAACTGACACTTCCTACACTTGTAGTTTCTCAGTCTTAAAAAAAAACGTTTAGGGAAACTCTCGAAGTCAAGACAACTGGACAAACGAAGAACAATTTCTAAGCAAAATAATGTTGCTGGGATTTTCCTGGGACATTTTGGTCTGCTGTTCAGCAGCTATATGAAAGGGTCATCAGAAGTTAACCTTAACTGTGTTGTCATCACCCAAGACAACTGATCGAGCCAGCAAGCGCCAGTCTGGAAGTGTTGTGGTCTGAGGAAATAAAAATTAAACTCTTGATTAAAAAAGTGCACAGACGTATGTACAGTGGAGGAAATGATTATTTGACTCCTTGCTGATTTTGTACATTTGCCCACTGAAAATGTAGAATTTTTATGGTAGGTTTATTTTAACAGTGAGAGATCTCAAGACAGAAACAGAAAATTGCATTATATAAAATATATACATTGATTTGCATTTCATTTTCTCGTTAGCTCGGCCCAATTGGTCCTGACCTTAAATTTGCCAAGAGGCGAAGTTGACGAGCTATCGTAACGACATAAATAACATGGAAGGAAATCTGTCCTACAGCCTTTCATGGTGAACAATTGCACCAACAGGTGTCTCCTTCTCACCAGCTTCTTGCTAATGGTTTTGTAGCCCATTCCAGCCTTGTGCAGGGCTACAATCTTGTCCTTGACGTCCTTAGACAGCTCTTTGGTCTTGTCCATGGTGGAGAGGTCGGAGTCTGTGAACAGGTGTCTTTATTACAGGTGACTAGTTGAGACAGGTGTATGTAACGTGGGTGACCCCCACATTAGTTGAGCATCTAACCGGTCTGTAGGAGCTAGAACTCTTAATGGTTGCAAATACTTATTTCACTCACTAAAATGCAAATCAATGTATATATTTGATGTAATGTGATTTTCTGGATTTAGATTTTCTATCTCTTAAAGTTTTCTTTCATTTTCTTGTTGCTATCAGCGTCAGACACTCAAAACCTACTGAAGACCTGTCCGGCTCATACTCATCTACTGCTACATGTAGTAAAGGTGGTGTTTTGTGGTGTAGCATGGCTGATAACGATGACCAGATGGTACAAGATCAGACGAATGGCTTCACGCGACTGTAGCGAAACTGACAAGTGAAGTTACACACGTTCACATCTTCAGAACAATAAGGATGGTGGTCCCAACGCTCATGAGGAACACCCTGCTTAGCACAGACAGAATGAGGAAGTGTGGAGATGCAAGAACAGTGAATTTCCCATAAAAAGAGAACTTTAGAGTCAAATGAGTGAAAAAGGTGAGAGAGAGAGAGAGAGAAAGAGAGAGAGATAATGTGCTATGCCTTTAGATGAGTCATCACTATGTTCTTACATACTGTGTCCATTTGTTTGCACCTCTCTGCTGTGGTGATCCCGAAACTGAGAGAGCGGTGACACATTCACATGTTGTTCTTTATTTAGTCGGATTTTCCCTGTTCTCGCGTTCTGAATCACGCTATCCGTTCTGTCCAAACACTTCAACAGATAAAACACTTGCAAGTGTGTAATCATTGAAGGAATAAAAGCAACACAATCTCAACGTATCAGGATCTTGATTTGTCATGTAGCTGCAGAGCAGTGCATTGTGGGTAGACACACTTATCAAAAGTCACCAATTCCCTGGTTCCCCCCCTTGACCCACAGACAGAGCAGACGTCGCCCTCTGCTGCTGTGAGGTGGAAGTTCTACGCTGTCACCCTTCTGTCACACCTGGAAAAATGGCTCCAACCTGTGGCCTAAAGACTGTGGGCTGATTCACATGAAATGCCTGAGGTAAACTTTTATTATAAAGTGAAAGAAATGACGAGCTGCTGTGTGGCTGATGTTATATAAACTGGCTACATTTTCAGGACCACGTTTCTCCTTCATATCTCCACCCATTGAATTGATGTGTGAAGCTCTATCAACAGCATCTAATGAAGGACTGACTGACTGAGCCCAACACACTGACACACAAACATCACTGTACTGTGTTCATGTTATTTATTGGCTTTATTTTAATGTTAGTGTTTATTTACCACGTAATATCATTATAATATCATATATTATGAACATAGTATCATTTTCTCAGACTATGTAAGGGATAATGTATTGTGATATGACCATTATGGAAAAATAAAACCTGTCCGTCTCACAATAGATTATCCTGCGTATTAAACAGATCTGCTCCAAAATTATATAAAAAAATATATATTAATTGATTTATATGAATTAGTTTTATTACAGTTTCGTGGCTTGTGCTAAGAAAATATTGTTTCGTGGCTGCGGTGAGAAAAAATAGTTCTTGTTGTCGCTTAGCAACATGCTATGCTTTTTCTTCACTGAAACTTTTCTTTGAATTAGGCCTGTGCCAGCACTCCAACATCCCATAATTACCCAAAATATAAAAGTTCATGTTAAAACTGTTTGCTAACTGCACTTAAGGTGGAGTGATATCTAAAGTACACAACGCTTACATGGCAGTGGAGCGTTATAAGAAAATAATGCCGCAGGTCCGGAACACCTTCCCATTCAAATTCAATGGAGCGTTCGTCGATGTTCCGGAGAATCATATAATAAATGCATACTATTATACTTACTTTACTACTCAGTATAGTTAACATAAACATATTATAAATGTTTGAGTTTGTTAAATAAAAATAAAAGTTTCTTTAACGTCTTTTCTTTAAAATTAATATCAAATTCTTGTTTATTGTATACTTTAATTAAAAAGTAATGACACGCATGCCTCTGAAACATCAGGTTTTTGATGATGTCACCTTGCACCAGTGGGCGGGGAAAATGGTTTTGACAAATAACAGGATATTTCATGTCCTCCTTTCACCACCCTCAACCTACCATACAGAGAAAACACCTGGGACCCTCCCCAATAAACACTGTACTTCACTTGATGAAGCCTTATGATATGGGAGGAACATATACATCAAACATGGTTCTACCAGCTTTGAGCATGAGATCTTTCCAACTCTTGCTAGAATTATAGATTTTATAGACTTAACGCATGCTAATTTTTTAATTCTCACTTCTGTTTATTCATCCCTAATTCTTTACCAATCGTTTATAAAATAAGAGATCATAATCTAGGGTGCCTCATATTCTTCTTAGACTAGGGCTACAGATGGAACTCATGGCAAAACTGCAATTACCCCCCAAAAAATATACCCCCACCTTACTTCAGGGGGCGCTGGCTTAAAGGGACATGCAAGAGAAGAACCTTCATGTGCTGATCAGCCACCAAGTTTCAAATTTGATTTGAGAAGAAACTGACGAGCAAAAAAAGATTCAAATAAGTAAATAAATTTATTCATAAATGTATATATATATATAAATATTTAAAAAGGAAATATGGTGCTGCAGTGGTTAGTGCTGTTGCCTCACAGTGAGGAAGGTCCACAGGCGTCTGTGTGGAGTATACAAGCTCTCCGCCAGTTTCCTCCCACAGTCTACAGGCTTGTGGTTTAGGCTGACTGGCTGCTCTACACTGCCCATATGTGTGAGAGTGTGTGGATGGCTCTGTGATGGGTTGGCCTCTTGCTGATATACAGAGCAAAAAATATATAACACACATGATATTCTTAATACTGTGTGGGACATTTCATATATATAAATAAAATATATCAATAAAATAAACACTAAAAAAATACTGAACAAATATAATATACAATAATATACAATCTACAATTTGAGTACATGATATGGATTTATATGTATAAATATAAGATAAGTGTAAACAATATATATAAGTGTATATAAGTATTTTTGTACATATAAAATAATATGCATATACTATTTATTATTATAAATATATGTATGACAGTATGAAATAAAAAAACAGTATGAAATGTAGTCATCGTTTTATAATGTGTGTAAATGTAGCAGGTACTTGTGGTACATATTTCACTAGAAGAGAAGCTTTACTTAACTGTTTTTCCATCAAACAGAATGTAGATTTTACCAGTTTTCTAAAGGAAATGGTTGCACTGTTGTCAGTTTTTGTGTTTCATTGGAAGGTAAAACGAATGACAGGGTCAGTAAAGCAATAAATGGTCAGAACTTTAAACATGATCTTACTTCAGGCACATATCGGCGGATATAGATCCATTACTAGACATTTTAATGTATATACATTATATACATGAGAATCAATGTTTTAATCAGATTTTCATCCACACACACACACACACACACACACACACACACACACACACACACACACACACACACACACACACACACACACAATATTCTAAATACTAAATGTTTTTTGCCGGAAACCACTGTGCAAACGTGTGCAAGTCTGTTTATCTCCTAATCAGCTCTTAACTCAGTGGAAATGTGTAGGGGATGTGCTAATTTGTCATCTGAACATGGCCTTGTTCCCATCTGCTAGGCTGTCGACAGGCTGAAAACTGTGTGGTCCCTTCCTCTAGGTAAGCATCTCAGATGCTCTTTCCGCAGTTAGCATACTGATGTTTCCTTTTCCACTGTGGTAGCAACAGAGCGAGGAAGACGCAGGGGGAGAATTATGTGAGACCGGCATGTAAGACAAGGCCTGTGGTGAAGGTACAGGGGAAACGCAGGTTAACCAGACAGCCTGAGTGAGAGTGAGACTCCTTAGCACTCTTATTAGCGAAGGCAGACAATGTAGCAATTAGCAATTAGCCGTTAGCCGAGTGCTTGCGAAAGCACAATCTCTGCAGCTGTATCTGCCTTTTTTCCCTCACTATCTCTTTCTGTGATGATGTTTCTGTGATGTCCTGGATTAAACTACAACACACACTCATTCTTTTTGTCAATGTGATGTCTTCCTGATGCGGTGGAACACAGCTGAGACTGAGCCATAGCACAGGCTAACAAGTGGGCAAATGTGACGAACTCATCTGACAGTGATGAGTGATTCTGCTACTCTGATTTGGAGCGTTCTCTTAAATTCAACCCAACGCCTACTTAGATGCAAAGCAGGGATATCAGCTAACGTACTTCTGAACCGATTACAGGCGCTGTTCAGGAGTATAGCTTATAGCTTATAACACATTAACCATCCAACGTGAAATGTTGACACGTGTTTACTTTAATTGCAGAAAAGCCTGTGAACGGATTGACCTTTAACAGGAAATTAAGCCTTCAGACCTGTTTAACTGACACAGGCCAGTAATTATTAAATGGGGAATTTTTTGTTCAGTTGCATTACGTCCACCCACAATCCAAAGACACTTGCGTCAGATCAGTCGGAGATGCTAAATTGCTACATGGGCTGGAACGTATGTGTGCGAAATGGATCATATTGTATTCGTAATCTGTTTGCACAATCCCACACACTGATGAGGCCCTCAATTTACTTTTGGAGCAACACCAATGCTACAGAACAGGGCCCAACTAATGTCTATTAGTGTCCAGCACAGTTTGGCGGTCCCTCTCCTCGAACACATTCACCAAATCCAGCAGCTAAGCTGACCAGCAACAAGTGCAATGGATTCATAATATCTCCAGTGTGTTTTGCTGCCTTTTGTTCTATGACCACTAGACTAGGCCTCAAGCCTGGTTAGGATAAAAAAAATTAATGTCAACCTCTGGTCTGCATCTATCAGTGCCACATTGTTTTCTCCATCACTTTTGGGCACAAACAACTCTTGTTCTACCAAAGTACATCATCAACAAGCTAACACCCCAATGGTTCCTTGACAGTTATATGGAAGTTCTTTACCATCATCTCATGTACAAAACGGCTCCAAGCCTCCAAGGTAAGGTTCTTTTGGTGCTTCTATGGCAGGGGTGACTCTAGAGGGCACAGTTTGGTGCACAAACACACTTGGCTCAACTCGCCAGCTAATCGCCATGTTTAGTTTTGCGTTACCAAACTTATTATACCTTATATATGTATAAGCCATGAGTGTGTGAGGTTGTTCAGGTCAGACCACCACAATCACCATATTATCTATTCTTCGAAAGCTGTGAGTCAACTGAAAACACACACGATTGAAGAAATCTCAGCTGCTCACACTCTCACTTTTGAGTTGTAATAGGGGTCTCGTGTCTGAGTCACCGCTGTGATGTGATGCCAGAGCAGAGAAAGGGAAACTAAAGGAAGGAATCGGGCGGTTGACACCATGTTCACTATGTAGGTCCATACAAATAAGGCTTGAAAATGTCTTAACACATTTGTTGTGTTGTGAAGCCCACACTTGACTTTCTGTGGTGGGATTTGTGGAGATTACTCATAGAGTCCACACTACTACTGCCACTCACAATCACACCAAGAGTCAGCATTTCTGCATCTGGCAGCGTTTATTTCACTTCAGGATTGTTTTACACATATCATTACAGGGAAGAAGCCATCTGAGACAACTCAGATTAAATATTTAAATATTTATTGATGAGAAAAAGCTTATATTTAAACAGCGGAGCAAATCTAAACACATACAAAACATAAACTTACAGTAATAAAGAAATATGCATGAACATTTTACTTTAGAGCAGTGGTTCTTAACCTGGGTTCGATTGAACCCTAGGGGTTCAGTTAGTCGGACTCAGGGGTTCGGCAGAGCATCCGCCATTGAGGTCCATCATGTATCTATCATGTATTTTTATCATGTAAATTCGTGATGACACGCCCCACTTGGCCATCACTGGCTGCAGATGATCATGCTACACCGTTTGGCCAATCTAGTGAATTTAGCGCTCAGTAGTCAACGTGTGACTGTCGTGGTAGTACTTTGTGTTATTTTTTTGTTAATATTTTAATCCATACGAACTATGTTGGACAAAATAAGAAAGTGGTCGGATGAATATGTACAACATGGATTCACACTTATCACGGAACGTAATGGGAGTGAGATCCTATCTGCATGATTTGCAACGCTAACTCTAGTCTCGCACCGGCAGAATTGTGTTAAATTTGTCCTTTGAACAAGGTGATGTTCATGCTCATTTTGTGCACCAGTAAAAAACATATCTATGTCTTGAATTTGAAAAAAAATCATATTTTATTTTTCACTAAAGAGGGGTTCGGTGAATGCGCATATGAAACTCGTGGGGTTCGGTTCCTCCAACAAGGTTAAGAACCACTGCTTTAGAGTGTTTTTCCTAGAGACTAGAGTGGCTTGATGTTTCATAGCTGTTCATTCATTTACTAGTTCAGAGCAGATGGAGGAACACCATGGTGCGGAAAGAATAGGACGGTGTAGATAAAACAGGAATTAAAAATGAAAAAAATGAAGAACTTTTTAAAATGCAAGCAGACAAATAATGTAAACATGAAGAACAGATGAAAAAATGTGGTAAAATACATTCATAAACAATGAACAGGTCTACAATCATAATCTGATTATTTCTCAAATGAAATATGAAGTCCAGGTAAGAATAAACGCAATGAAATTTAAAGATCCCTGAGACGTACAAAATAATAACGTACAAATTTCATTCCGAGAAATTGTCTGTAGTGGTTTTGCGAGTTTCAGTGCTGCTTTACTGATTTTTTGACAAAGGGCTGATTGGAGCCTGATCTAGAACATGTACAACAATGTGTGAATGCAAAGATTAGATTAGATAAGCCAATGTATTTAAACATAATAAGACCAGCATGTGATACATTACATTATGATTTGAATTCATTTAGCCTGTTATTATTCACTCTGTACATATATAATATGCAACAAGACGATGAGTAACTTTAGTCAAGTCATATTAACAGTAAAACTTTCATATAAACTCATATTGACATTAAGTTTATACAGATTGTCATTCAAATATCATTATAAATAAGAGAGAATAATAAATAAAACAAAAAAAAAACTTTAAAAATTAAAAATATTGATGGTGCTGTGAAAAAGTATATGCCACCCTTAACACTTAATTATTTAAGAACTTCAAAGACTAGAACAAACACCTAATACAGTTTTTAAAGGTTGAGTAACACATCTGTTGAAACTTTCCAGCCACGTGAAGGAGCATTAAAAGTCTCAACAAGCAATGCACTGTGTAACACCTTTATCAAACAATATTCCAGCCGAGATCAGAAAGAAAGTGTGGTGATGCTTTGATGCTTCTAGGTGAGTAAAGCACTGGGTTATGAGGAAAGTACGGTGGCCCTGAAGTGCAAACCACAACAAAAAATTGAGAAACGCAAACACAAAAGCAGAATCACGACAACAAATTGAGAAACACAAAAGCAGAAACACAAATACCGGAAATGGGAGGTAGCAGTCAGCAACAGGAGACATCGCTCATTGGACGTCTTTGGAACCGGAAGTTTCTCTGCCTGTAGCGCGTTTTTCAAACATAAACATTAGCAGTGACCAAAACGTAGCTGTCGCTATTCGAGAATATTTTGATTCAGGTCACAACATTCCGCCGTTCGTCTTCACATGAAATGCGCTACAGCTACGTTTGGATCTATGTTTGAAAAAAATGCGCTTCCGGCAGAGTAACGGTTCCAAAGATGAACAGCGCGGTCGTCCAATGAGCGATGTCTCCTGACTGGTACCGCCCCTTTCCGGTTTCTTTAACGTAATTGTGTTTCTGCTTTTGTGTTTCTCAATTTGTTGTTGTGGTTTGCACTTCAGGGCCACCGTAGGAAAGAGCCATGCAAAGCCACTTCTGAGTGGTGAAAAGAAACAAAATGATCGATTTTAAGAAGCTCTTAGAAGTTCTTACTTGACCAGCTGTAGCAGGACCAGTTCAAGCTCAAAATCGCTCCAGTTTTGCTCAGTTAAAGCAATTCTGCAAGAAAGCGTTGGCCAAAAATTCTCCACAGTGATGCCTGGTTGAAGTGGCTGCTGCTAAGGATGGCACAAGCACTCATTACATTTAGGGGAACAGTGTTTTGTTCAATGTTGTTTTCTTCACTTACATGAGGATCTGAAACCACTTACTCTGACAAAATGAATCAGAATGGAGCACACTTTCTTATAAGTGCACTAAACTGGGTTCACACTTCCCTTCAATATTTTAGCTTACCTAGAAGCATGGCATTTACTCCTGATGTATAGAATATTGTTTTAACCAATCAGGGCTCTATATATACCAAAATATACCAATAGAATTTGCCCTTAAAAAAGGTCTACTGACTGTCAGGGATTCTTAGGTAAAGTATTCACCTGGTTAAATGTTTAAATGATTAAAATGTTTAAATATGGTTCAATATATCACTAAGATGTGCTGTTAATATACAAATATATAGGACTCTACTGGGCTAATAAATTGGGAAAATGTGTACAATTTCACACAAACTGATCAGACATTAAGACTGTGAAGTGGATTTCCAAGATTTATGATGTTTATTTTGCTCATTTTTGAGTTTTGAAAGACAAGAAAGTCAAATATGAGTGTGTGACGTGGGCAATTTCTCTGTTGTGGACAAATAATGGGTAGTGCGCTCTGTCATTTGAGGAGAGACCAGCCTCCTCTGACATATACAGTAGAATTCGTAATAAAGCAAAGTGCATTAGAAACACAAATCTTACATCTTTCCTGAGAGCCACATAAATAGGAGCCTAATGGTAAAACAATAAATTAAAGAAGAAGTTCACAGGAAGATGGT
Organism: Lepidarchus adonis; assembly: GCA_037576955.1. NCBI lineage: Eukaryota > Metazoa > Chordata > Actinopteri > Characiformes > Lepidarchidae > Lepidarchus > Lepidarchus adonis. Next base: position 2,827 of record JBBIGC010143305.1, on the reverse strand, counting down.
TTGTTCATTAAACTGACTATGATGTTTTTTTGAATGGAAATCTTTACTGGAAACGTATGACTTTTTAGTATTTAAACGAGTGAATGGGTGTCATAGAAACGTTTTCTTTTCTTTGTGGAGAAATCTCAAAAAAATATCTCCATTTTTGACATAAAATTGTCTTTCCTGACCCTGTTAAGAAACAGTTATAAATACGTACTTCTACAATGACCTTGACTTGCAAAGCCGCACTGTTTTTGAGGCAGGAAATCCATCTGTTACTTCAACACCATCCGAAACATCATGTCCAACAAGGACGTGGCCTCAGCTGAGTTTGATTATGCCCAGGTAAGTGTTTGTGTTGTCCACTTTTGCAGAATGGTTGCAGGTAACTATCAGAATTGTTCCCTTTTGTAAGAGGAAGCCCTTACCCAGAAATCCCGTAGACAGTTGAGATGCATTGATATGTCCTTCTAAGATTTTTCTTCCTCCTGTGTTGTTCTCGTACGTCTTGTAAACCCAAACTGTTAAGTTCACGTTTGGCTGTTGCAGGCTCACTTGCAGGTAGATGAAATAACTGCCGTCCTCTTGCACTCCCACTTCTGCTTTTGTGTGGCTGTTATTTTTCCACAGCAGTTTAAAACCCCCAGTCATTTTTTCGATATCTTGAAGCAAAGACATTTTTTGCTAGTGAGAATGATAGCGCTAAAGGAAATCAGATTCTGTTTACACCTTGCATTTACATGTTTAATTGTATATGCGTATAATAAGTCAACTGTATTTTGGGAAATCTCCTCTCACACTTACTGTAGACACAAAAAAAATGCTTTGCATTTGTATTAAGTTCAACATCTGTCTCTGGACGCTCCCAAATATGGTTTGTGGCTTTTCACGTGGTCAAGTAAAATTTAAACGATCTTAAAAATACATGTTGATGCAAGGTGTACAGTAAATAGCCTCTTAGCGTCTAACACAAATACTAGTTATTGTACTGTTGAGTCAATGTAATCAACAATAAAATTCAGTCTTACCTTCATAATCGTAGGTGAAGAATCTTGGATGTTTGGTTTGGTTGCTTGGGTCCTGTGAAGAGAGGAAATAGTGATATTTCTGTGGTCACACGCTTTTTTTCATCTTCGAAATATTAATACGTTAAAAAACACGCTGTCACCATGCTTTGGAAAAATCTGTTCATGCTTTTATAACCTCAAGACTGGGCTACTGCAATTCTCTACTATCAGGATGCTCAATAACAACACTAAACAGGCTACAGCTAATGTAAAATGCTGTAGCAGGACCTGATTCTATCCAAATTGCACTGGATTCCTATTCCATATTGATTTCTAATTGTATTACTATTATATAAAACCCTATTACAAACCTGCATGTTCTATTAGATCTCAAGGTGGTTGTTTTTTACTAGTTCCCAGAATTGTGGAAAGTACAGCAGGGGGGAGGAGCCTTTTCATTGCCCCTCAGCTCTGGGATAGTCTTCCAGTTAATGCCTGGGCTGAAAACCGTCTTGTTTAGCCAGGCTTCACTGGTAGATGGAGTGCAGAGTTGGGATTGTGGGGAGCGATGGAGTGCTAGTGTCCCAGGATGCTCTCCCTGAATCTGTCCTTTCTAGCTAGACTGTTATATCGAGGTCTGACGGAGTCCTGCATACTACGCTCCTATAAACTATCTACACCCATAAACTGGAGCAATGCAGACTCATATTTTTCATCTGTTTATCTTCACAGAGGTGAGCTGCTGCCCATTTGTTCAGCCTGATCAATTGTCAGTACAGCCCACCTGCACACTAGGATACATCTAGGCTTCCTCCAGCATCTAGCCAGCTTGGACGGCTGACCAGATCCTCCACCAGAACACTGGAAACTGCTCCCTGCACTCTCCAGCAGATCCCATCAGTGGGGCCTCCTGCTCGACCATCTTCAGACTAGTTCAACTAGAATGGATCACTTCCACTAGCACTTTTTCCTGCCCACCTCCTTGCCTTAAAGTTATAAACTGAGACGGTTTTATTTTGTTTTCTCCTTCTTATTGCTATCTAGGATCAACCAGAGAAGGAGGACCCCTTCTGAGTCTTGAGTCCTTCCAAAATGTTTTCCTTCAGCTGAGGGAGCTTCTCCATATCTCCATTGACTTTGGCGTCTCATTAGGAGCTTGGAACTGGATTTTGTGAACAACTGATTTGTGACAACGTCAGTTGTAAAATGCACCATAAAAATAAAATTTAAATAATTGGAATTTTGCAATATGAATAAAAACTTGTATGTTTGTGAAAAAATGAACCACATGTTAAGAAATAGAAGATCTACATGTTAAGGAACGTGAGTTCCACATGTTAAGGAACGTGAGTTCCACATGTTAAGGAACGTGAGTTCCACATGTTAAGGAAGATGAGTTCCACATGTTAAGGAAGATGAGTTCCACATGTTAAGGAACATGAGTTCCACATGTTAAGGAATATGAGTTCCACATGTTAAGAAATAGAATATCCATATGTTAAGGAACATGAGTTCCACATGTTAAGGAACGTGAGTTCCAAATGTTAAGGAACATGAGTTCCACATGTTAAGAAATAGAATATCCATATGTTAAGGAACATGAGTTCCACATGTTAAGGAACGTGAGTTCCAAATGTTAAGGAACATGAGTTCCACATGTTATGGAACGTGAGTTCCAAATGTTAAGGAACATGAGTTCCACATGTTAAGGAACGTGAGTTCCACATGTTAAGGAACGTGAGTTCCACATGTTAAGGAACATGAGTTCCACATGTTAAGGAACGTGAGTTCCAAATGTTAAGGAACATGAGTTCCACATGTTATGGAACGTGAGTTCC
>JBBIGC010143250.1:0-20020 GCA_037576955.1 Lepidarchus adonis | reverse complement strand
CCCAAAATCCCATACGTCATCACCCACATCCAGACACCACGTGACAAGCCCCAAAACACTGCATTTTGGCTCCTACAAATCTTTCTAATTTTACCAATTTGAAAATTTATTTTTTAATTAAAAAAATATTTTTTTTTTTATTTTTTTACTTTTTCTTAATTTTATTCATTAAGTCATACTGTGTCCTAAACCACATCTATAAATCTGCTTCACCTTCATGAAGAGCTGGATGTTTATAGCTTACAGTAAGTCATACTGTGTCCTAAACCACATCCATAAGTCTGCTCCATCTTCATAAAGAGCTGGATGTTGCTTGAGCAGATTTGGGGATGTATTTATGGAAAGAATTAGGTGACTATTTACGTCTTCAAACATAATGGATACGACTAATAAACTGTTACTATGGGAACTGTTGCTTAACATGTCTTGGCCAGTTTACAAGTTCTTGACTAGATTTTGCTTCCTTCAGGCACACAACGAGCCAATGCCCGCGCTCCCGCTCCATACAAACGAGACTTTGAGGCCAAACTCCGCAATTTCTACCGCAAGTTGGAGACAAAGGGCTACGGACAGGGTCCAGGGAAGGTCAAGTGAGTATTTGTTCTGCTTGAACCCTAGATTTTAACTTTCAGACACAGTTGTACAATTTTCTCATCAAAATCCCTTTTTACTCACAGACTAATAATACGTAGGGACCACTTGCTGGAAGACGCCTTCAACCAGATCATGTGCTACTCCAGGAAGGACTTACAGCGAAGTAAACTTTATGTTAGCTTTGTTGGTGAGGAGGGGTGAGTGTTTGAAAAGCAAAGTAAAATACATGCGTATCTTTAAGGACTCAGTGGCCACTTATTTGAAACCCCTACCATGTAGCTCTATAGCTCATCTATTCATGCATAGATCGCGTTTGCTGTCCACACCCATAAGTCTGCTCCACCTTCATAAAGAGCTGGATGTTTATAGCTCACAGTAAGTCATACTGTGTCCTAAACCACACACACAAGTCTGCTCCACCTTTATGAAGAGCTGGATGTTTATAGCTCACAGTAAGTCATACTGTGTCCTAAACCACACACACAAGTCTGCTCCACCTTTATGAAGAGCTGGATGTTTATAGCTCACAGTAAGTCATACTGTGTCCTAAACCACACCCACAAGTCTGCTCCACCTTTATGAAGAGCTGGATGTTTACAAGTAAAAGTAAGTCACACTGTCTGCTTCACCTTCACAGACAATTGGATGCAGTTTGAGTGGCTTAAAAGCAGTTGTGTAGTTGCATTTATGGAAAAGATGTGGATGACATCCACATAATGTTTGGTCAATAGCCAGTAAATGTGGTTGAGATAAATACACAGAAGAGCAACAGTCTAGAACTGTACACGACTACAGTGAACCTATATGTGGGTTAAGTGGACAGCAAATGAAAAGTTTTCTAATTAAGTGAACATTTGATTATAGATTAATGACAGTATTTGTATCTTTATGGAAGTCGAAACTGTCTTACTGCAAGTTTTAGTCATGAGACCATCAAAATTATACCAAACTATAACAAAAAGGTAATTTGCAGCCACCGATTCTGCATTTTGTCCGATTTAAAAAGATGAGAGAGTCTGTAATGTTCATCATAGGTTCACTTCAACTGTCCAGGAAAAAATCCAGGAAATCACATTGTATGATTTATATAAAAATATATATTTATATAATGTTGCATAAAATAAGTATTTGGTCAATAACAACAGTTGCATTATTTTTTGTTACTTTGTAATGTAACCTTGGTTGGTCAAACGTATCCTGTAGATCTTCACCAGGTTTGCACACAGTGTAGTGGCTCATTCTTCCATGTAGATCTTCTCAGGAGCTGTGATGTTTTGGAGCTGTCACTGGGCAACACAGACTTTCAACTCTCTCCACAGATTCTCTATTAGATTGAGGTCCGGAGACTGGCTAGACCACTCCAGAACCTTGAAATGCTTTTTACGGAGCCACTCCTTCATTGTCCATGTGGTGTGTTTGGGATCAGTGTCATGCTGGAAGATTTAGCCATGTTTCATCTTCAATGCTCTCACTGATGCAGGTTTTTGCCCAAAAACTCACAATACATGGCCCCATTCATCCTTTCCTTTGCTGAAAAGCAGCTCCAAAGCATAATGTTTCCACCCCCATGCTTCAAAGCGGGTATGGTGTTCTTGGAATGCACCGCAGCATTCTTCCCCCTCTTCCTTTTTTGTACCAATGAGTTTCATTGTAGTCTTATTTGACCACATGACATTCTCACAATCCTCCTCTGGATCATCCAGATGGTCTCTGGCAAACTTTAGACGGGCCATGACATGTGCTGCTTAAGCAGGATTCTAATCCATTATGACAGTGTGTTACTAATAGTAACCTTTGTTTCTGAGTCCCCAGCTGTCTTCAGATCATTGACCAGTTCCCCCGTGTAGTTCTAGGCTGTTCCCTCACTGTTCTAAAGATCATTTGAACCCACGAGACAAGAACTTGCATGGAGCCCCAGGTCGAGGGAGATTGTCAGTGATCTTGTATTTATTCCATTTTCTAATAATTGCTCCAACAAATGATCTCGTCTCACCATACTGCTTACCTATGGTAGATCGGCTCATCCCAGTCTTGTGCAGGTGTACAATCTTGTCTCTGGTGTCGTTAGACAGCTCTTTGGTCTTGGCCATGGTGGAGGTTGGAGTCTGACTGTTTGAAGGTGTGAACAAGTGTCTTTTATACAGATAACAAATTCAAACAGGAGCCATTAATACAGGTAACGAGTGGAGGATAGAAGAGTAGAACTAACAGGTCTGTGAGAGCCATAATTTGTGCTTGTTTGTTGGTATTTTCTGTGTCATTATACAAATAAATTCTTTAAAAATCATGTGATTTCCTGGAATTTTTTTACATTCTGTTTCTCACAGTTGAAGTGAACCTATGATGAACATTACAGACTCTCATCTATTTAAGTGGGACAACTTGCAGAATCAGTGGCTGCCAAATACTTTTTTGCCCCAGTGTATGTAGTTGGCTTTATCCATTCTTAAGAGAACTGAACATTTTGTTGCATTTCATTTATTTATATTATTTTATTTTTGATTGAATATTTTTGTTTATTAATTTATTTTATTTGCTTAAATCATTTAATAAAAAGTAAATATATTTATTTCATTTTGTTAATTTATTTATTTACTTACTAACTTACTTGTTCATTTTATAGGCTGGACTACAGCGGCCCATCGAGAGAGTTCTTCTTTCTGGTGTCACGAGAACTCTTCAACCCCTACTATGGCCTGTTTGAGTACTCGGCCAATGACACCTACACGGTCCAGATCAGCCCCATGTCCGCCTTCGTGGACAACCATCACGAATGGTCAGCCGAACCTCAACATTTCCATTTTAAATAAACACTTGGAATATTTGTGATTTGGAACAGAGATTCCCATTGGGTCTGACTAGTTACATATTCAATTCCTTCTCAGGTTTCGCTTCAGTGGGCGCATCCTGGGTCTGGCCCTGATCCACCAGTACCTGCTTGATGCCTTCTTCACCCGGCCCTTCTACAAGGGCCTGCTACGCATGTGAGTGCCACACCACTGGACATAAGCGCCCGTCATACTTCTTCACTATCACTCGCTCACTCACTCTCTCTCTTCAGTCCATGTGACCTAAGCGATTTGGAGTACCTGGATGAGGAGTTCCACCAGAGCCTGCAGTGGATGAAGGACAACGACATTGAGGACATGTTGGACCTCACTTTCACGGTTAATGAGGAGGTTTTCGGGCAGGTTAGTAACACAGAGTAGGGCTTTAAGAAAAGACAACATCCTGGGACGGATGAGGAGACCCCTCTGCCTGTGTGAACATGTTTCTAGATCACAGAGCGTGAGCTGAAGCCTGGTGGCGCTAACATCCCTGTGTCGGAAAAGAACAAGAAGGAGTACATCGAGCGCATGGTGAAGTGGCGAATAGAGAGAGGAGTGGTCCAGCAGACTGAGAGCTTGGTGCGAGGCTTCTATGAGGTACATAGTGTGAAATACATAAACAATTAAAAGGCTCTGTCAGTTGAATATCAAATTCAAATTCAAATTTTATTTGTCACATACACAATCATACACAGTATGATGTGTAGTGAAATGCTTTGGCGCCATGTCCCATTCCTTCCTTATTTTGGGACACATTTCTTTATTTAGCATTGGGTTTATTGTCTTTCTTAACCTCTTAGACAATAGTCTCAGTTCACTCTCCCTGAAATGGGAGGTTGTTTTAAATAAAGTTGGTTATCCTAAAATAAAGAGAACATGGCATTTACCCAAAGTATGTGATGTTAAAACATGAAAACATTATTTCCTGGCAACATTAGGCAGCATAGCCAAACTCCTCCCGTCTCCTCCCTAAGCCTGAAGCGACAAACAGCTCCATTCTGGGGGCTCGTAGTTTTAACAGTTAAACTGAGAGCGTCTGATACTCCCATACTCTACTCACATACTCCTTATAAGCATGATTTGCTCATAAAAGCCAACACAAAATGTCAAAAACTAATGGGACATGGCACGCAGGTGGTGGACGCTCGGCTGGTGTCAGTGTTTGATGCGCGGGAGCTGGAGCTGGTGATCGCTGGAACAGCGGAGATCGACCTCGGAGACTGGAGAAACAACACAGAGTATCGAGGAGGTAACACAGGAACGATGACACCAGAGGCATCACTTTTAATGGAGACATTATTAAAGTCATTAAAAGGAAAATTATAAACTCATTTAATAAAATAAAGTAGATACCTTAGGTCAAAAACTAAAATAAAATCAAATATAAAATATATTATTTTTGTAGGATTTATCTTTATTATTTTGTAATTTATTTTTTGTTATTATAGTACACTTCACTGCAGCTTGAAGTCTAAAATTGCCAGATGGCGATGATGCTATATGTCCTATGCCATATGTAACGAGTTATTATGAAGTACTGTAGAACTCGAGCTTGACAGTGCACTGTTCATGCAGTGTAGAACAACTGTGTTTTGGTTTATTATATTTATCTATATATATTAAGCTTGTGAAATCGTTAGAGGGAAATAATGGAGACTTGACCAGAGTATTGTTTGAATTGGGACAAGCCCTCACTTTATTAAGCTCTCAAAACACATGTGCACACAGAGCAACTCCAGAAATGTCTTATCGGGCGAACCCACCGTCTAAGACATTAAGCTGCATAGTCTAGTGCCCCACAACTAAACAACTAAAAGTATTAAAAACTAAAACCAAAATTACATTAAAAAAAAACATAACAGAATTGTACTAAATGTAATAATGTTGTAAACAATGATAACTTTCCTGCACTAAAAAGCGTGATGCGCTGGGGTTCTTTTATTTCAGCTGTGCACATGTCAGTAAGAACATGAAGTTGTGTTGATGTGGTTTCTCTGATTATTGGTTGTTTGGTTACACTGTACACAATGGCCATCATGTAACCTCGCTGTAACCATGGTGCTTGTCTCTAGGTTATCATGACAACCACATTGTTATTCGCTGGTTCTGGGCAGCGGTGGAGAGATTCAACAATGAGCAACGACTACGGTTGCTTCAGGTGAGCACTCCCCTCTTCCCCTCCCCTGTGGACCACTTGCTTTACAAATTGTTTTTTTTATTGAGATCAGCTCTAACACACCCAGAGTAAAGGTCTGTTAATTATCAGCTTAGTCGGAACAGGTGAGTTGGAAGCATGAAAAGCCCCACGTGAGCGTGGGAGGCTCTGAGACCGACGTTGGGAAATACTGACATATATTAATATATTAACACCATATGTTGATGCATATTTGTCACCATTGATGTGTAATGGAGTAAAAAAGAAAGTGAAAGTATTGGACAAGTGGTGGACAAACATTCCCTTAACATCCCCAGTGTAAATGACACCATGTGTTTCCTGTAGTTCGTGACAGGGACGTCCAGTATTCCTTATGAAGGCTTTGCCTCCCTCAGAGGCAGCAATGGGCCTCGTCGTTTTTGTGTGGAAAAGTGGGGCAAGATCACCTCTTTACCCAGGTAAGTGTAGCATTGCAGTTTATGGCGTGTTAATGCCCAAAAATAAACTTTAGTGTTTAGCTTTGGTGTTACGGCATATTGTCTATAGTAGGCATATTGCCAATATCGCTATCCATTATACGGATATTGACACAAAGTTTGTGTCAAAAGATTGTGTTGAAAGTTTATTTATAAATAAATAAATATGAAATAATATTTTTTAAAACTTTCATTATTTTTATTTCTAGTAATATTGTCTATTTTTTATTGTTTATTTGCTCTTTAGGTTATAAATTTTACAGTTGGATTTTCCTTTTTTATGTTTGCTGGTAAGCATGGTTAGTAAAAGCTGTATTTCTTGTATGTAAGGTGCTACACAAACTAATAGTAATATTATAAATATAAAATATTAAGAAGTTATGATACTGTAGGGTTTGGATTAGGATTAGGGTCAAGGTTGAGGATATGAGTAGAGTTAGATAATAAAAGCAAAGCAAAAATAAAAGCATTATTATGGCACTATGCAAAAGTTTGGCCACCCTAAGAGTTCCAAAGTCTGAGATTATTTTTACAAGGTTTCAGACCTTAATCAGTTCATTAGATCTGATTCATTGCAACAGCTGTCATTAGTAAATGTCAGCTGGTGCCAATTTCAAAGTTTTACAAATACTCTGACCTTCAAACCTTGTGCACACACTTGTGGACACTCCACAACCATAGGTTCCTCTAAGCAGCTGTGTTAGACTGTTAGAAAGTTATTGTTGCCCACAATGCAGGAAAAGACTACAAGAAGATATCAAAACATTGTCAGCTTGCAGTTTCCACAGTGAGAAATGTAATTAAGAGATGGCAGTTCAGAAGAACTATGGAGGTTTAGATGAGATCTGGAAGACCAAGAAAACTATCATAGAGAACTGCTCGTATTCTGGTCAGGAAGACTAATCAAAATCGCCATTTGATATAAAACCTGCAGGAAGATTTAGCAGACGCAGGAGTAATGATGCACTGTTCCACTGTCCTTCATGGAAGAGTCAGCAGATGAAAACGTTACCTGGGTCCCCAATTATAAAATTCAATGTCAGAAGAACGCAACTGAACATCTACAGAAGCCTGACGTGTTTTGGAAACAAGTGCTGTGGACTGATGAAGTTAAACTAGAATCTTTGGCCACAATCAGCAAAGGCATGTTTGAAGAAAAAAAGAAGCATTTAATTAAAAGAACACCTTGTCAACCATTAATCATGAGAGCGGATCTATCATGTTTTGGGGTTGTGTTGTAGCCAGTGTCACAGGAAACATTGCATGAGTGGAAGGAAGAATGGATTCCACTAAATACCAGCAAAGTCTGGAAGCAAACATCACACCATCTGTAAAAAAGCTGAAGCTGAAAAGAGGATGAGCTTCTACAACAGGACAATGATCCTAAACATTGAAAACCTCGAAATCCACCATGGACGACCTTGAGATGCAAGTTGAAGGTTTTGGAATGGCCATCACAGTTCCATGATTTAAACATCATTGAACATTTGTGGGTAGATCTTAAAAGACTGTGTTAACATATTTTCAATTACAGTCACCTACTGTAAATCTGTTATTTATCAAGGGTGCCCAAACTTTTTCATAAGACTGTAAGAGTAAGAATTCCGCTTAGTGAAGTGAATAGACACCTAGGTAAAAGAATGTGTGCCTCAGCGAAGGACCACCATACTACTGAAACAGTGTAGTACTGTCAAAAACGAATGCAGATGGTCTAAAGTGACGTACACGCATAACGTCCATTAGATGGCGAAAGAGGGCAAACCCAAACTCTACTGATGTCCTTACCGTTTGTTTCAACAGGGCACATACCTGCTTTAACCGTCTCGACCTCCCTCCATACCCCTCGTTCTCCATGCTGTATGAGAAGATGCTGACCGCAGTAGAGGAGACCAGCACCTTTGGCCTGGAGTGAGCTCTGACCTCCTCTCCAGCAGGATAGAAGCACTCCCTCTCCTCAGGAGAGACTGCAAGCCTCAAAAAAGGAGTTTCGTCCCTCTTGCTCGACGGAAAAAAACAAACGGTCACCAAAAGCACTTAGGATCCATTATTTTCGTGCACTGTTATACTTCGTTTGACTCTTCGGGGGCAAAGGCGTCACGGGACTTCCAGCTGGTTGGGAGGTGGACGGATGCAGGACTTCGAACAGGGTCGCAGAACGTGGCCCCGTAAGGGAAAGTTGAGACTGAAGTGAATGTATGAAATCGCTTGAATGCACCAACGCTATGCTGGAGACCTGGGCCCAGACAGAAGAGCTGCTGAAGCAGTTGTGGCCGAGAGGGCGAAGAGCTAAGGAGCAAGCTAAAGTTGTCCACTTGATCTGCAAAAAGCCTTCTTTTCTAACAACCACAGCGATGCGGCGTGAATGTACATGTGAAGCTTCGTCACGGATCGCCACTGCTTCCTCAGATCGCCTCGAGAATGATCACAGTCCACTTGGGTGGTTGACCAACACTTGTTCTCACACACACACTTTAATGTCCTGTAATATACAAAAGTATACACTTCTGTTAAGTCCTATTTATACGTTACTAGTTCTATGTTTCTACTTCACGTTTGACACGTTATTCAGGTTTCGTTCGACAGTCTACAACACAGGATTTGCCTGGTAAGTCACTTTTTTGGTGTAGACCTTTAAAAGGGCACCTCTGTAGACTTGAAAATGCCACATATGTCCACTATGAGTAATCCATCTTATCAATAAGCCCAGAAAAGGAGTTTTAAGAGAATGAACCAATGGTTTTGTTGATGTTTGGGGGGAAATTGGGGAGGAACTGGGTTATTGGAGAAGTATAACGACCAAAAAACATGGTAACAAAGCGCAATGTACAGGCATTGCTAGGCCTCAGAATGTTTCTTTTAAGCCTTTTTTTTAGTCAAAGAAGAAACGCTTTCAAGCCCGAAGGGGCTGGGGGTATCTCCACACCACAGCTGCTTGCACTCACACTCCCCGGATTCTTCGACAACACTGCCGTGACCTTGGGCCCTCTGGATTGTACGCTTTCTGAATGTTTTGTACGTCAAAATTGGAACAAAATCGTAAAATGTGCTGGAAAGAACAACTGTAAAAAACAAACACTTGAACTTGTTCAGATTGCTGGTTTATCGCAGTTGTGCCTAGATCAGCTCCGATCAGACTGGTCCAACCCACACGTCTCCCATTTTAGTTCCCCCACACTGCGCCCCCACATTTCTACTTGCACTAAATGTACCAAAGGTTTAGGGGCGGCGCAGGCCGTCCTGATCTTCCCCTGCTTTCTTTGTGTTTGTCCGATGAGACTATTTGCGCATTCTTATCGGCCATCACTTCACTTCTTGAATTTTCCCTTGTGCTGTTTGCCATTCATTGTATTCTTTTCTTTTTCATTCAGACATAAAGAAGTGGAGAAAGAACTCCATGTTGGTTACATAGTGGTTTGTATTCATTTTTTTGTCACCGGCAAGATGTTTGATTGCTTAAATAAATGAGAAACAAAAATTGGATGAAGAAATGCTTATTGGGAATTTGTCCCATAAAATAACATCTCAGTGGCTTGGATTACGAAGATGTTATGTGTTTACTTACTTAAATTGCCCATGCAGATGTACATGATGATAAGTAGCCAGGGAAAGGGAGGAGCTAAGCTGGAGTGAACCAATCTAGACCAGATTGAAACTCCTCAGAGGGGGGCATCAAAAGAACATGCTCAAAGAACTTCTAAAATATTTGCTATTTTTGATTTTTTGATACTGTTTTGGCCAATTTTGAAATTCATAAAAAGTATGTATTCTTCAAAAAATGACACCCTTGCCTTAGTCGAGTGCAGTTCATTTCAATAGCAGTTTTTATAACCAATGTCACAAAGCAGCTTCACGGAATCTGGGATCCAAGCCTCTACTGAGTGAGCGAAAGCCAAGGAAAAAATAAAAGAATGTGGCTACTGATGAACATTAAAAGGTAAACGTGTAGAAACACTGAGCTTTAAAGGGAATGGAAGTTTGGGCAACTGTAGAAGTGAATGGGCCTGATGTTTAAAGCTCTAGTCCTAACTCCCCTACTGTCATTTAAACTAGTTTATCACTACAACCACTGTAGTATTTATAACATTTAAATAACAGCTTTATACAATTATTGGTTTTAGTTATTGAGGGTTTTTTTCATTAAAATGTATATTATATAAATATACTCCTGAACTACTGAAATTAATAACATAAGCTGATCATTTCTTTATCCATATTAGTAAGGGAGCACATTGTCTTAAAATCTGCAGTAATATCCCTATGCTGCCAGCTTGGGTTTATTAACCCTTTATCCAATCAACACAGACCTGGAGATCGAACCCATGAGCTTATTGCGGTAAGCTGACATTACATACAACCACTGCCCCACTACAATTTAAAAAAAAACAAAACATTTTCAAATTGTTGTGGAAATTGATGAGCTAATAACAGTAAAGCTTGTCTAAAAAGCAGTAGTGCCATCTTTACCCCTTATTTGACAATCATAATTCACAAATGAGTAATGTTAATATTCTTTCCTTGAATTTTCATGAACCCTGCCTTGGGCCCATAATCAGTTGGGATCAGCTCCAGCTTCCCCGCGACCCAAAATGCTTTACATTAAGGCATTAGCAAGTCTTTTAGAGAAGGGATCTCAAGAGTTTGGCTTCTATTCACACATACACACACGCACTGAGGACTCGGGAGCAAAGCCAAACCCTGGGTAGAGAGGTTTAGTGAATGTGCCGTTGAATGTGTGTAAGTGTGTGAGTGTGTGTGTATCCGAGGAAACGCTGTAGAAAGATATGGTACCGGCCTCACAGTCCACATACACTCCTACTCTGTTGGAGCGAGGTGAAGGCGCAGATATTTCGGTGCTGTTATCATCGTAACATGAAGTGTAAGAATCACTGTAACAGCTTATTCTCCAGGATTTGTCGTTGTATCCAAATCGACAATCGCGACTCCGTCCTTTCCTGTAGATCGACCGGTACGTCACTGCTATATCCACGTCTCCGCTCCACTCAGCTTCCCAGTAAGAGCGTCCAGTCAGCCTCTCTTTACCCAGAACCTGAAGCCTGATGTCAAACCTCTCAGGATGGTAAGGATATGACTGCTTCTCTCTTACAGCAGCCGCTTTCCTGTTCCCGTCGGACAAAGCGACGTGTGCATGAGCCGTGTTCGGGTTCAGGGTGAGCTCACGGGCATCTACACAGAAGAAGAGCGATTACTGGACGGAAGCAAGACAAACTGGTTGTGTTTGTGTGTGAACTTACATTTCTTTAGTCCGGGTTTTATTGTCCAACCTCCACAATGAGACAAACTAAGGAATACACATACACACACAACAGAAAAGTAATAATCAGTGTTGCATGTCTCAGACATAAAGTTTTTCCACACTTTTCCCTGCCCATTTATCCCAATGGAAATCTCATCACGTAATAAACGTGCTTGAGCAATGGGATTCCTGAGATGGATTCCATTTGTCCCTTTTTTCGGGACAGGAGCACAATTTGCATTGCATGTATGAAAAAACAAGTCTCTGAGGACTTGACGGTTCTCATCTCTGCATTCAATGCAAAAAGGATTCGATGCAGAAAGAATGACTCCTGTCCGGACAGCATTTTGTACTTTTAAGTACTGACCAGAGAGGTTGGGTTGTGATATTTTTCTACAATTCCTATTGGGTCTTGGGGATGCTTGAGCAATGGGATACCCACTGGGGATAAACGTGCTTGAGCAATGGGATACCCACTGGGGATAAACGTGCTTGAGCAATGGGATTCCCGTTGGGAATAAATGTGCTTGAGCAATGGGATTCCCATTGGGAATAAATGTGCTTGAGCAATGGGATTCCCATTGGGGATAAATGTGCTTGAGCAATGGGATTACCACTGGGGATAAATGTGCTTGAGCAATGGGATACCCACTGGGGATAAACATGTTTGAGCAATAGGATACCCACTGGGGATAAACGTGCTTGAGCAATGGGATTCCCATTGGGAATAAATGTGCTTGAGCAATGGGATTCCCGTTGGGAATAAATGTGCTTGAGCAATGGGATTCCCATTGGGAATAAATGTGCTTGAGCAATGGTATTACCACTGGGGATAAATGTGCTTGAGCAATGGGATTCCCACTGGGGATAAATGTGCTTGAGCAATGGGATTCCCACTGGGGATAAACATGCTTGAGAAATGGGATTCCAATTGGGAATAAATGTGCTTGAGCAATGGGATTCCCAGACATTTGGCATCAAGAGAATGTTAAATGAGCCAGAGATTCTGATCGAGGTATGTGCTTTGGTCAAATCCTCATGGATTTCTGATCAAGGTTGAATGTGCATTGCATGAAATGTAATACATAAAGGGTGTAAAAGATTAATTATATGAGATACAGTGGGAAAAATAATAAGATAATCCTTTATTTTCCCACAAGGGGGGAAGTTCACCTTTTTTTTTTTTTTTTTTTTTTAAGTATTGTAACACAACAAAAGTAAAAGTAAAATATTTCCGAAGGTGCTATTTAAATGAGGGTCATTCCGTGGAATCGGTACATTTTGTGTCCCTGAGAAATAATCTGTCATAAAATCACTATAATACCAGATACATGCATAATTTAAAAACATAACATTAGCATGTCTTCTATCATCAATACTACCTCAAAATGAATTAAATTAAAGATTATTGTCCATGGTTAAATTTACCATTTATGTTGATAAGGCAGGGATTTTGGCCTGTCCCTCACTATGAAAGTTATCTTTCAGCAGGTCTTCTTAATAGTAAATATTGGAAAAATGATAACATTTTCACATTTGTATATTGTTCTAAAAGTAATCTCATTGTTAAGCAATGTTTTCAGCATGAACACATGTCATCTCTATGAAATTTAAATCATGTTATGAGTGTCCCCTGATTTCAAGTCAACCCTGTTACTGGCACCAAAAAAAACCTGTAAAATAATGGCACATTCCAGCAGTGACATAATTTACAGGAAGTTACATCATTTACAGGAAGTTACATCATTTACAGGAAGAGGATTTCCAACATTTAAAAGACAAGTAAGTTTCTCTATTCTATAATGTAGAATTTTGTTGTTTTATGAGATTGTTGGGGTTGGAGACATCATACCACGTCATTCCTGTTACCAATTTTTAACATATTCATTAAAATAATATTTTTTGTATCTTGATATTTACCATATCTATGAGTAATATCCTTTCAAATTGTAAGACATCTGCTCTTGTGACCTTAAGCTAATGCTAACTAGGGGCAAACTAGCTTGAAATCGTCAAGCCTGTTACTGTCAGTCATAATATGGGTATCAGCTCAATGATTACTTTAAATAATGTTAGCAATATATCTAAATAAACTTTTAAAACTGTGTGACTACAGTGAAACCTAATCAACGTCACTCCTGTTAGTTAGATGTCAAACCTGTTACTCTGGAAATAAATAAAATAAATGGCCTGAGATGGCACCATAACATTTATTGTCACTTTAGGATGCCTTTTTTCCAGACATATGTTTTTTAAAAAATGGGAAAGAAATGATTTGAAAATGTACCAATTTCGTGGAATGACCCATGAAATTCCCACTAGATATCAGTAACAACCCATCCAAGTCACACATGCAATTAAACATGTCTATACATTATGTGTAATAAAATGTAATAACACTTACTTCATTGTATTTAATAGGGATGTGATCGATACAGCAATATACCACTGTCCTTGCTCACACAATATAATAATCGATACACCAACGACAATATTGATATTTAAATGAATAAACATTCACTGCCAATTTGACTCACCAGAGTCGCTACTTCTGGACTCCTCTGGGTGGCGCTGAGTGCAGAAGACTTGCCTGAAAGCTGAAGAAGAACTTCACAACTAGCTAGCAGACAGAAAGCCCCAGCCACATTTAAATCTAAAGCCTGACTTTAGCTTTAAGAACATTGACGGAACAGGATTATTTTGTGACGGCCGCATCTCTGAGCGTCTCTTTCCTGCACGTTTATAGCGATGGATGATGCTACTAGGGAACAGTCAACATGAGTAAACACACATCGCTGAGGAGCTTCTTTAAAAAAGTAGAAAGACCCAGTAATTCAAGTCTGCAGAATTGCGCATCCCCGGCAATATGTAGAGTTGGCTGATCTGTCCTCAACAATAGTTTAGATCAGACAGAAGTGAAACAGGTTAAAATGCGATGGCTGTTTCATGGGGAGCAATGCATTATGGACTATGTAGTGTCTGGTGAGAGGAAAATAGGAAAGTTGTAGTTCAGGCAAGATGCTAGCACTACTTGCCAAGTGACAAAGGGGATAAGAAGTAATGCCCTGAAGCTGAAGTAGCAGTTTTTCTGCACTTCCAACCGTGGTCCCAAAACAAATATGGGAAAGATAACAATAGCATTGTTGTTACTTCTTTAAATTAATAACGCATCCCTGTGTTTCTGTAATATATCACTATGACATTGTTCTATGATATATTGATTGTCGCAGAATCGCTATATCATGATATTATCATTATTGCGGGCCGCATATCGCATCGTATCATGAGATACCCTGTGATTCCCACCCCTAATATTTAATAAATAAATTGGCTTCAAAACGCTTTCTGTCTGGAAAAACTAGTTGTTCATTGCTCAGGTGTGATTCAATTATATGAAGTGTTCCAGTGCTTTATGCTAAAAAACAGCCCCACACCATGATGTTCCCACCTCTAAACTTCACTTTTGGTGTGGTGTTTTTGGGGTGATATGCAGTGCCTTTTGACCTCCAAACATTGTGTATTATTTCTTCCAATGAGTTGGTCAGCAAACTTTAAACAAGCTTCAACATACTGTTTCTTCAGCAATGGAGTCTTGCATGGTGAGCATGCATATAGGTCATGATGGTTGAGTGCATTACTTATTGTTTTCTCTGAAACAATTGTCTTTCTTAAGTCCTCCACAAGTGGCCCTTGGCTCTTGGACACTCTTTTTATAATTCTTTTCACTCCACAGTCTGAAATCTTGCGAGAAACACCTAATACTGGCTGATTTATGGCGAAATTTTGTTCTTTCCACTTTCCATAATCTGGATTATGGCCCCAACAGTGCTCACTGGAACCTTCAGTAGTTTAGAAATTTTACTGTTACCAGTGTCATCAGAATGTCTCGTGTGACACCTCGGTAATGAGACGCCTTCTTATAGCCATCTTTTGGGACGGAACCAGCTGATATTAATTTGTACCAAGTGGCAGGATTGCTTTCTACTTACTGATAGATTTCAGCTGGTGTCATGACTTTCCAGCTTTTTTGCACCATCATTTCTTCAGGTGTTCAATACTCTTCCCATGTGTTATTCCATTTTATTGCACATATTTTAATGTATGGACATCTATGGTTTGATTTTGATGCATGTGTGGATTGGATGGATTGTTACATGTGCTGAGACTTTCATGTCAATAGCGCCTTTAAAAACATATTTATTTTACATAAAATTGGTGACATGTTCAATACTTACTTTAACCACTGTAGCTGAAAGTTTTGACCAACTTTAATGAGTGTTATAGTAACAGAATTCTGAGTGGGAAATGAATTCTTCAGATACAACCTATGATACAATCTATGAAGCACACAAAACCTTTTTTAAAGACCACTGCTCTACATACTTGAGTGCCTCCAGTGTGCAGTGTCGATCCTCCACCATGGCAATGAGCACTGACGCTCCTGAGTGGTTGTAGGTCAGATCCAGTTCTTTCAGGAGTGAGATATTTGAATTCAGAGCTGAAGTCAGAGAAGAACAGCCTTCATCTGTGATCATACAACCAGACAATCTGCAGAGGGGATGGGAAAAGAGGGGAACAGGTATGAGCATTAAGTCAGTCTACAAGTTTTACATAACAACAGTGCTTTCACTACTCTTTTCTCGATGAACTGTAAGCTTTGCTGACCAGGTTCTTTACATTTTTGGGGGGTTCTGCCCAAAAAAGATTTTTCCTTTGATTTGTCATTTAGGTTTCCAATATTATTAATACTCACATGACTCCTAACCAGTGCAACTTGGAGATTAATTATTTACCCAGCAGCTTTTTATGCCCAGTGTAGTGCTGGCTAATACAGAACCGATCAAAAGTTTAAGACCACTTGGCAAATGGCAAAAAAATTATATGTTGCACGGTTGGATCTTAACAAGGTTCCAAGTAGAACTTTAACATGCTACAAGGAGAAATGGGAGTGAGACAAAACATTTTATTCACAATAACGCTTAAACTGAAGCAGGCTGTTTTACAGCTGATCAAATGTTTAGGATCACATGCCTTTAAAAGGTCAAATCTGTGCAAAAATGTGGATTCATTACCATTTTCTGTCAGGTTCACACGGTCAAAAAACTTTGAATGTGGTTGGGTTGTTGAACTGCATAAGCAGGTCTCTCTCAGCGTCATCGCTGCTGAGGTGGGACGCAATAACACAGTCATTTGAAATTTCTTAAATGATCCTGAGGTTTATGGAACAAAAAAGTCAAGTGGAAGACCAAATTTCTTTTTACCAGCACAGAATTGGAGGTTATAATTGGCTACACGCCACAGTGCAGGAGGTGCCACAATGGTCTGGGTGCTTTTTCCCTCAGTGGAACAATTGAACTTCAGGAGGTGCAGGAGCTGGCTATGTCCAGATGTTTCAGAAAGCATCCCTCATGACTGAGGACCCTCGTGTGTGTGTGTGGTAATAACTGGGTTTTTCAACAATAGGGGTGGGCCACAATATCGATATTGCGATTCGATAGTTGATATGCCTATATGAATATTGATATTAAAATGACATAACTTTTGCCACCATTTTGACTCACTGGTGTCACTACCTCTTTTCTACTTGACTGAGTGCAGGAGATCTGAGTGACCTGAAGAAGACGTTTGAAGAGCTTGCTCTAAACTTTCAAACTGCAAAAGCTCAACATCTGAGGGTTATTGACGAATATCAATCGGCTCTGTGTAAACATTTAGCTGCATTCGGTGCTAAAGCAACACGTAATCTACATTACCAGTAATAATAAAAGAGAAAAGCAAGTTTTGTACAAATATATGTGCAGTATAATGTGTGAGTTGTACATGAAGATATGTTTTTGCAATACAGAGAAAATCTGCACGTGCTGAGAGAATGTATTACGTTGTATGTAGCATGGTATATACACTGAAGCCACGGTTTCTCTACGCTTCTGACTGTTGTCACAAAGCAAATATGGGAAAGGTAACAATACTATTGCTGTTACTTATGCAAGTTAATAATGCATCTCTGTGTTCCTGTGTTATATCAATGCAGAATTGTCGTGCGATATATTGATTATCGCGGTATTATCATTATCGTGGGTCACATATCGCGTATCGTATTGTGAGATACCCTGCAAGTCCCACCCTTATTCAACAGGACAAAGCTACAATACACAATGTCCACAGGACAAGGGACTTCCAGGAGAATAAAATCACTCTTTTGGACCATCCTGCATGTTCCCCGGATCTAAATCCAATTGAGAACCTTTGGGGATTGATGGCAAGAGAAGTTTACAAAATGGACAACAGTTCCAGACAGTTGATGCCCTCCCCACATGGAGAAATGTTCCCAGCGATCAACAATAGCGGTGGAGCTAAAACTTAAAAACTTTGATTTCTGTTTTACAGGTTTATGGGGTTTTTTGGAGGTGTGGTCCTGAACTTTTGTAAAGCAGCCTATTTCAGTTGTTCAGTTGTGTTGTTGTTAATAAATTGATGCTCAAAAAATGTTTTGTCTCACTCCCAATTCTTCTTGCAGCATGTTGAAGCTCTACTTGGAACCTTGTTAAGACCCAACCAAGCAACGTATGATTTTTTTACCATTTGTCAAGTGGTCAGGACTGTATCATGCTTGAGCAGTGGGGGGCAGTTGTGCTCTTTCGGACTCTTGGCCATGGATGGCACGATTTTGCTTTGGTTTTGCTACTACATTAACAATTTCACACAAATCTAATTCAAGAACTGAGACAGAAAACCTTCACCTGAGAATCTCCAGTTTACAGTGTGAACTCTTCAGTCCAGCAGAGAGCAGCTTCACTCCTGAATCCTGCAGGTCATTGTTACTGAGGTCCAGCTCTTTCAGGCATGAGTTTGGAGATTGCAGAGCTGAGGCCACAGTTCCACAGGACTGCCCTGTGAGCTTACACACAGCCAATCTAAGAACAAAAAGAGGAAAAACAAACGGTCTAACATTTGTTCTGCAAAACATCTTCGTGGCCTAGTCAAGGTGACCATCACAATCAATGAAGTAGTTAAAATAGTAAAGATATTCCATAGTTAATTCTGAAAGGAAGCTATTTAAGCCTTCTAAATCAAGTTGGATTTTGTCCACTATGTGTACCACAATATAAGTTATAGCTATTTTCACAGCTCTACTGCACTACCACTTTGATTATATATGTTGAAAGATCGATGAAAATGTTGCCAGGTTGGGCAAAACCGACTTAAATTACCATTTCATTTCATGTTGTAATGTAGGTAAACAATAAAAGCTGCAGTCAGGAACACTAACCTGAGGATCTCCAATTTACAGTATGAACAGTTCAATCCAGCAGATAGTAGCTCCACCCCTGAATCCTGCAGGTCATTGTAACTCAGGTCCAATTCTTTTAGAGAGGAGTTTTCTGACTGTAGAACTGAGGCCACAATTTCACCAGATTGCTCACTAAGATTACAACCAGCAAGTCTACAATGGGTTTTGAAAAAAATACATTAATGCATGTATCATGTTGTTAGCTATTCAAAGTATATTCAAACCCTGTTAGCTCGCTCCCATTGGTCCGGGCCCTAAATGACACTGGTGTTCGCATGACGCTAGCATTTTGACAGCTCTTAATAAAATGTCCGCAGCATCATTACATGCATGAGTTCATCGTGAATGAGTTAATAATGAGAAAACAGCAGTGATGGTGACAGTAGTAGCAACAGTAGCATTAGCATTAGCAGCAGTAGTAGTAGCAGCAGTCGACCTATAGATTTGGCATGACTGACTGTGTTCTAGGCTATGGCGCGAACACGTACCCAAGTTTGGTGAGCTATCAATGGAGAAATGCATACACCGGACACGTTGCACATTGTGGCGAGAGGCGAGCTAACATGGTTTGACTGTAATTGTACTATAACATTGCATGTCACTGTATATCCAGACAGAGAGGTCTTTATATGAAACGAATACATACATATACACAATCTTTTCCAGTGTTCATGAGCTCAATGAACACATCCAGCCGAACTGGACATTCTATTAAAAGGCTGTATTATAAACACCATGTACACCAGGTCACTTTATGTGGCCTGAGTATCAGGATTATATCAGGATAAAGCCAGGCCACAGGTGTGAACCCACCCAAGGCATGTTCAATATACGTATAAATCAAGTCAGCAACCAAAGCCCCTACCACTACCATTCCGATGCCTTCAGCCTGCCACCACTTAATACAGATGTTGTTGTTCTTTCAATTTACGTCAATTTTCTTTTCTAAGATTCATTTTCATTTTGTTGGAAGGAACGGTTATACTTGATTCCCGGATCTCATCCTGTAACATCTGCCGTCTCTCTCCCCTGGGCTCTGTCAAACTGTAAAGCTGCCAAACCTGCTCGACCCACTGCCACAGTGCCTACCAAGACACTGTGCCTCAGCCTTGCTTCTGCCCGAGCAACCGCCTCCTGAACCTGCAACATCCTTCCCGTTCTCACCGAGATGCCTGCAGTGGAGACTCTGGTGTATTTTGAGTCTCTGTACAGTAGCACCGCTCTGGCTCTGGTGATTTTAAAACTTGGCCGCCCCAGTCATCTATGCAGGAACTGGTTGATGTTATGTTATGTCAGGGATAAAGTTATTAAAAATTTTAAGTAGGCTTAGGCTACAAAAAGATTTCCAAGCCTTGAACATCCCACGGAGCACTGTTCAAGTGATCATTCAGAAATGGAAGGAGTATGGCACAACTGTAAACC
>JBBIGC010143231.1:0-20031 GCA_037576955.1 Lepidarchus adonis | reverse complement strand
TCGAACCCGGATTCTATAAACTCTGTAAAGCTGCTTTGTGACAACGTCAGTTGTAAAAAGCGCTGTATAAATAAAATAGACTTGACTTGACTTGACTTGATATGGTAAAATTTGATTAGGGCATGGTTCAGTCAGACTCAGGAATGGTTCATTTACATACAAACAAAAAAATTTGCTGGAATGTGGGTTCGAACAGCACCCCTCCTACATAAAGAAACGAGTGGAAAGTGCAGCACTGGAAGGATCAAATGACAAAATTGGATAATGTCCCGTAAAAGGGGGTGGGTTTGTGGTTTAGCAATAAGGCAGGGGGACAACTTGCTGGGACAGTATACAATTTCAGGAAACGCAGTGTTAAAACCAGCTCACCTGAGTGTTTGTAGATTGCTCATTGGTTTTTCAAACTGATGTTCAGGAGCACAGTCATTGGTTACGGATTACTATTTAATGATCAATCTTCATATTCAGTGTAATATTTACACTATTTAAGGATGAATTACTGATCAAATTGTTGGAATTTCATTTGGTTCCATCGGAATAGGGCACGGCTCAGTAAGGGAGAACAATATTCATTGGGCATGGGAAACCCAGCCTAGATTAGGCTCAACCTCTGGAAGGTTCTCGACCTGCTGTCCCAGTAGTAAGTACTCACTGGTGCATGTGGGGGTATATTCCGATCCCAAAGAGGAGCTCCTGTTGTACAAAACGTTAATGCTGCTCTGATAGAAAGGGGTCAGAACACACAGTGAATCACAATCAGAGCTGTTTCAGTAGCATGAGGGAATGTACTCAATATTAGGCAAGTAGTCTTAATGTTATGGCTGATTGGCTGATGGTTTGCATATAAAGGAAAGAATATGAAAAAACACTTCTGCCTTGAAATATTTCAGAATGATGCACAGCTTTAATGATAAGGCATCTGTTGTTCAGCTGTGTGTGTGTGTGTGTGTGTGTGTGTGTGTGTGTGTGTGTGTGTGTGTGTGGTGTGTGTGTGAGATTCTGGAATGCATTGACACACACACATTCATAAACAGGTCGTAAACAGTAAACGCTGAGGCATGAGCTTACAGAGATGTGTGTTAGTGATGGAGAATGATATGGCCTCCAGATTGCACAGCTCTGTTTTGTGGAAACCACTTTATAGAAGGTCTGGGTTCACAAACTCAAGGGGAACCCACCAAATTAGACTGGTACTACCAAGCACCAATTCACGCTAAATTAATCAGTGCTAGATTTTAGCACCAGAGTGTTGAGGGAAGTTAGTAAGACCATGTGATGCCACTCCTGCGATGTGTTGAAGTCCAACAAACATGTTAGTACTCATGCAAAGCTGAGGGAACATCTGCTCAAATACTGAATTTCTCTACAAGCTGAAAACTGAAACATATCTGAGAGCCTGACGCACTGAAAAAGCTGAACCCATGGAAGAGAACTTCACATCTTCCACATTTTCAGGTTCATGACGAGGTTGTTGGATAAGATTTTGAGAGACACTGGGGGAACCTCAGGGTACGTCATTAGTGCCTGGATTGAGACACTTGATCACAATGGCAAGGTCCTAACCACAAGGCCAGAGCAGTGGCCTGCACATCTGCATGCATAGGGCAGCTAGGGGCAATTGTTTAAGGGCAATTCAGCTACAGATGTTTTAGTGTTTAGATGTTCTTCCACATTTTTAATACCACTCCTAGGAATTAAAATGACAACCCTCTTGTTACAAACCGTCTTCTCCAAAATGTAGCCCATGGCTGCCTCAAAACTGCGAGACAGCGGAACTGAAATTATAGTATGTTACCATAACCAATTTACTGTTTAATATTTAAATGTACTGTTTAATTTTATAGTATGCAAACACTGTCACTGCTTGGGCATAATGGTAAAATGGTAGAGTGCTGATCGGGCCCTTTTTTTCTGTCCGAACCCAAACCTGACAGAGCAGTGACCGAACCCGACCTGCATTTATGTGTTTCTGTCAGAACCCGACCCGAACCCGATAACTATTTCTTTCATACGTCTCCCATGATGCTTCGGCTTCAGGTACGGCTACTGAATGAAATGTTGTCATGGCTACGGAAACAAATCCCCACTTACCGGGGAAAAGCAAACGATCCAGTGTGACAGAGTGTAGGCCTTACTTTTAATCAACATTAAAAAGTATTGTATTTTTTTATTAACAAATACTTTCACAATTGCATCATGCAAAACAGATCTTTTGGAGCTTCACTGTGCAGAAGCCTTTACTATTTAAATGATCAAAACATGTGCTAACATGACCGAACCCGAGTAACCTTTGTGAAATATTTGTCCGAACCCGACCCGTCCCGTTGGGTTCAGGTCAGGTAGCTATGCTTTAATGCCTATAGGCTATAATGTAATAAAAGGTTTCTCTTTACATGCCAACCTAGAGATGCCAGTGATCCCGTCTCATCCAGCTGTCTGGAACATCCTGATGCTCTACTTCTGATTGATGTTTTTTTCTGCTGGAACTCACTCTGTCCTGCTGAAGAAAGGCCATACACAGCCTTAAGGTCTACTTACTCCATCAACAGTCATCAATGTCCACCTGTCCACTGTGAACTCTTATCTCCCATGACCGGATCATCCATCACTGGGACCTACTGTTCACGTATCCATGACTGGCCAATGCGCTAGATCTGCTACTCCAACAGACTAGCTGCCACCTCTAGAAATGAATCATTTTTTCTTTTCCTTATTGGTATCCGGTATTGACCAGAGGATGGCTTTCCATTACTGAGCCTTGGTTCTTTGCAAAGTTTCTTCTTCCAGTTTTTCTTCACTTCTGTCGTTCATTAGGGGCTCATACCCCTAAGAAGCTGTTTTTTAACAACACCAATTGTAAAAAGCACTATAAAAATGAAATGAACAGTACCAAACTATAGTTTCCAGTTCCGGCACCAGTCAAAACTTAAGTTGCCCAACCCTAAGAAGAATGGCTTTGCAATTCCAGGACTAAGATTAGACAAGACCAAATCAAGGTTGTGGCCCAATGAAAAAGACAGAGTTGTGCCTGAGATGTACTGAGCTGTAAATGTTCCTATTAGCTTCCCGTGGCTCCTGAACTACCTCTCTGTTTGGTATTTGTGCAGCTGTTCAACATATGTGGATGCTGTTCCACAGGTTTCTGAAACTGTTACTTTGCAAAATGTGCAGGTTCCCTCTTCAGTGCACTGTCAAGAAATGATCTGTGGAGCCTGATGGAACTTGCCAGCATCGTGTCTGTAGCCAAAAGAGAAAATTATGAGCATGGACTCCTGCCCTGTCTCATTGCAACACACATGCAAGGCAACAGCCAGACATGAGCATTGTTGGTTCACGCCCCATCTGGGGCAATCATGCACTAAAGGTAAGTGAAGTGGGTTTGAAAATGGCGTGAGGAGAATGAGAATGAATCTTTCACACCCTTGGCTGAAGTGCCCAAACTGCTTGGTGTGGCTGGCCACTGTTGAAGCTAGTAATGACCCACCGCGCTTTCCGTCCACTAATCCTCTCTTTATACCACCTGGGCTCCGCCCTCCTGCAGTAAATCATACTGTAAGTACCTTTTTCATATTTAAACTAGTTTGTTATCGGAGAAATGGAGAAATTCTTAAGGAAATTTCTTTCTGTAAATTTAGCCCTTTTTTCTCCACATTGTTACCTTTTCCTGTTTTTCGTCCTGACCATCTCCAACTCAGTCTTCCGGACCAGCTGCTCAAAGATCTCACATGTAGCGTGATGTTGTTGTGACCCGGGTTTTATTAGTTCCATTCAGCACAAAATGAAAGTCTCAGCTCTTTCCTGATTCGCCCTGTAATGTTCGTGCTCTTTTACAGCTTAAACGAGCTAACGCGAACACAACAACCGCTAACTCACTCTCTTAATTTCCATCGAAATAAATTCCATCCCTCTTCCACCCACGCTGCCCACCCGTTTTCTGCTCTCCCTCAGAAACACATCTCATCTCGTAACAATGTCAGGGTGTAGGTGTAGTTTGAGCGATGGAGTTGATTTAGCGTTCAAACCTGTGTGGTAACATACGTAAACGGACATTCAAGCAAAGAAGCTGCACAACATTAAATACCATCACCATTCCATCTGTGAGTAGAACAATAGCCTATTAAACACTGGGGTGTCAGAATATTTTTTTTAAATAAATGCCCGGGCTCCTATTGGAAAATATAAGGTAAATATAATTTTGAACTTACTGATATCATGTCGCAATGCAAGGACTGCTCTGCAGAATTTAAATTCCAAGCAACATCTGCAGAATCTGAGAGCAGTAGCGGTGACGAAAGCATGTCTGATATCAGAGACAGCAAAGCAGATCATATTGCATTGTTCCGCAATGATGACGACATTTACGGATCTGATCTTTGCTTTGTGATACTTTGTTTATTGCTGCACTAAAAAGTACAGATTAGTATAAACCGTGGCCTATCATTGGTGAAATACGGTATATAAACAGGAATATTAAAGTTTGGGGTATTGTTTTGCCCCACACTGCATATCGTGCACTTTTATTATGTATTCACCTTGTATGTTACCAAACCTTGCATGTTGTTCTGGATTTTGATTTTGGATTATGGATTAAACTCTCCACCTCAAACCATCATAAGAACATTGTAAGTAGTTTTCTGTATATAAATACATTGTTGTGAAACATACTTTTTATGTGTCTGGTGTTATTCTTTAACTGTAAGTCTTGAACTTTTAAAAGAAACACCATTTTTTGAGTTCGTGAGCTTGCAGGTTTTTTTTTTTACACTGTTCCAGGTGAATGTGTACTTATTGATTTGTAATGTGTGTGTGTGTGTGTGTGTGTGTGTGTGTGTGTGTGTGTGCACTCTAGCTGCTTAGTTTTCCCAGTGTGTGTGTGCTAACTGCTCACTTTATGGGTTAAATGTAGAGACTAAATTCCCTTTGGGGTTTATTAAAGTTTCTGAAAAATATAGTAGTGGTCCTACAACAGAACCTTGGGGAACACCACTCTTTTGATTTGATCTTTTTGTCAGATTGGCATGATCTAAACTAGGACAATATGGGTAAGTGAGATATTATACCAGCTGCTAGCTTCAGAGTAGAATATTATGGTCTGAAATCAAATGTTGCACTAAGATTGAGTAACATGGAAAAACGTGAAGGTTTATTTCTCCTTCCACTGTAGTGTAAAGCCAGATATGCTTCTAAAAGCCTTCAATGGAAGCTGCTGAGCTACTGCTTAAGAGCAAGAGCAGGTTTGACCTGAAGGGGTTAAGTTTCTTAATTACTGGCGTAATAAAATCTATAGATTTTGGAAGAATAACAATAGGGATTGAGGCAATCAGTTGCAAAATTCCATCAGTCTGGGAAAGGATTTCAGGCTCACCGCTGATTTGACCATTCCTGTACTCACAAAATCTAATACAATGCATTAATTTCCAAACAAGCTTATGCCACCTTAGTGATCCTGGCACATCCACACAACATTTCCATGCCTGAACTCTGTCTGGTGATGTAGCTCTTCTCTAAAGAATGTATTAAATTGAGACTTGTTTCAACTGTAAGTGTTACCAATGACAAGACAAGATCCTTTAGTACCATTAAGTGATACTGGTGCTGATCTTTAAGAACGTACCTTAATCAGGTGTAACTGGAAAGCCTTCACTCGTTTCTGTTGTAAATCTGGGTTGGAAATGCGCTCCTCATAGAAAAATAGAGAATATGATGGGTGGTCATGTTCTTTAGAACCAAGAACCATAAAAAAAAAGATCTATGGCCAATGGAAAAATAGCAGTTTGAGTTTTCTGACAGAGAATCTAAATGACTGATGTTATATGTTTCTCAGCAATAACACACTCAAGGTGGTGCTAAAAAAGCACCTGTTTGGTTTGAGAAATGTGGGGGATGCTTGACTGGGAGTGTGGGGGGGTTGGAGGTTGGAATGGAGCCATGGTAGGTAAGGGTAGGTGGCAACTATATACATTGTTCCCAGCATTAAACTGAAACCAGAAAATACTTATTTTCAAAGTGTATTTGATTGATGTATTTTTTAACCCTAACCCTAATGAGTGTTTAAAGTGTTTTACCTCTTTAACCCAGTGTGAGAGTTTGATTGGTGTGTTTTTACCTTAATTAAAGTGTCTGTTGACTGTTTTTACTGTTTTACTCCATCCAGAGTATTGAATTGGGAGTCTGTGAGTGTTTGAATGAGTTTGATTGGTGTGATTGTTTTTTTAATTATTTTACCTGTGAGTGTGTTTGTTTGTTTTTTTGGTTGATTTTGCCACTTTACCACAGCAAGGGTGTTTGTTTGGTGTTTTTTACCCCTTTCCCCAATGAGATTATTTGATGTTTTTGTCTCATTATCACAGTGAGAGTGTTTGATTGGAATGTTTTACCCATTTAACCAAGCGAAAGTGTTTGATGTATATTTCCCTGTTTATCTCAGTGAGAGTGATGGATTGGTGTACTTTTACCCCTTTACCCGAGTGAGACTGCTTATTTTGTGTGATTTTACCCCTTCAGTGATTATTTAATCTGTGTGGTTTTACCACTTTATCCCATTGGGAGTGTTTGATTGATGTGCTTTCCCTTTACCCTAGTGAGAGTGTTTGATTTATTTAACCCTTTATCCCTGTTATTGATTGGTGTGTTTTATACTTTTACTCCAGTGAGTGTTTAATCAGTGTTTTTATCCCTTTACACCTTTGAGTGACTATTTGCTGAGCTCTTTTTTACCTCTTTATCCCAGTTGCAGTGTTTAATTGGTATTGTTACCGCTTTACCTTAATGAAAGTGTTTACTTGGTGTGTTTTGCCCTTTTCCCATAGTGAGTGTTTGACTAATGTGTTTTTACCCCTTTAGCCCACTGAGAGTGTTATATTTCGTCTGTGGGTCAGTGATGGCTAGTGGTTAGGAAGGTTGCAGGTTCAAGTTGCCTGACCACCACTGAGATACCCTTGAGCAATGTACAATCCTAATGTCACGGCTCCCTGGACGTCGTTGGTGGCTTCCTGGGTTAAATGCAGAGGTCACATTCCTGCAAACTGAATTTCATCTAAGTACTTAAATGAACCTTCATGGACAGGGATTTTGAGATCATGCTTTTTCTAAAGGAGGACCCTGTTGTAAAAGCTTAAAGTCATAACAGCAAGACACTGCCCTCTATTGTAACATCAGAGAAAATACATCAGTCAGGTACTATTGTGGAGTCCAATTTTGTCTACAGAAATTATTCTACCTGCAGATGGTGCTGATCTCAGCCTTTTAACCAAAGTTTGACTCTAGATGTTTACTTCTGACAGAGATGATGCATTTCAAACGCATGAATGCAACTGTGTCAGCCTTGCAACATTAGGGCAGAATTACGCTCTCACAGTTCTTCATCAGCTTCACCTGGGTAACAGGTGTTCTGACATTTCCTCCCTATTCTCTATAATAGATTTGCACTTGATCTTCCTGTTTTACTGATGGTTGCTTGTGCTTTCATGCTTCTCTTGGCTCTCTTTCTATACTCTGTCCTTTAAAGCACAGACTGGCTTTCCCTATTGTTCCCTCTCCCTTCCTCTCTCGTCTCCCAGGAGAGCCTTCCATTACCGGTACTCATAGCTCGGCCCTATATGAGTCTCATCTGGCCATTAACATTGAGCCATCATTAAAAACATCATACGTTAGTGTTTTCTGCTGCGATTTTATTTCCCACTAATGTTTTGAAGCAGGGCTCTTATTCCTGATTATTTTGCAGCCCATTCCTGGTGGATCAGCGATAACACACTTGCTCAGTAAACAACACCCTGGAAGTTTCAGCCCTGGGTAGGAAGTTAGTTTCCCTACACACCACTAACTCCACGCTAGTGGGATGCTGTTTACTGCCCCCAGGTTGTTGTACAGTATTTTATTTCTCTAATTTTACAAAGGACATTAGATGACAAAGCCAAGTGATGGCTGCAGAGACTTCTATTCTAATAGTATTCCTCTTTGTGCAAGAACCTATGAATTTTACTGTCATTCAGAGTCACATTAACCAATGAGGTTTGTGTATTTATAGGGAAAATAAATTAAGTCAGAGACAGGTACAGAACTGCATGTGAAAAAAAACACCTTTTATTTTAAACAGAAATAAATGATATTTAATAATGAGGACACTTAAAACCCCCTTCTTCACAGGAATCCCCCTGAAAAGCCACAACTTCTAATATTCCCAGATTGTAGATGTACTTGGTTATATTGTCCATGAAATAGCAGCTCTACACAGATGAGTCATTAGTTAGTCACTCTGCCCTTGTCTAGGAGAGAGGTCTTACGCTTTGTAGTTTTTTCTGATCAGTGAAGGACTGTAAACTTCATTATCATAATGATGGTACCCAGATCTTCTGTAAAATTAGAAAAATCTTGCAGAATGTACATGTTCCCCCATCCACATCTGAGAAGTTTGCATTTTCCTCTGGAGAACTGAGCTGGACTCAGCTTTCTCCACTGTGCGTGGATACATTCTGTGATTCTGGGTGTTTGTTTTGTGATTAACTTTGGATTTTAGCTGTTCTTTGCTAATTAATTACCCAAGATGCCCATAAACTGTAAACCAAAATGTCCATAACCTCTGTTTGTGTGGACAGGAATGGAGTGTGTAAAACTTTATGGGTTTAATGGGTTTTCTTATGTCAGTTACTGTTCACCCTCTAGATCTTTAGCTGAAATTCCTGATGGATAGTTGGAATCCTCTCTATCCTCTCTTATCATTTCTGAGTGTTCTGTCCCACCCATTGTCCTCAAGCTTTGTGAACTGCTGTCCACCTCTCTTTCTTTAGGTTCTGGGTCAGACTCACCACCACCAGATGAAAAAAAGGATGATACAGTGTTTAAGATTTTCGCCACTTTGCCATCATATCTGAAAGGAGAAAAAGAAAGGGTACATACCATTGTTAAAAAATTACAATGGAATCTAGAAACATCTTGCCACATTCCTCCAGATAAAATGTATCTCTGCAAACTATTTTCATTCCTTGGGCTAAATCTAATCTCAACACATTTACACAATGGCTGATCACGAACTCTGAAATTCTCTTACAAAACACATGTTGCATCAGTTATAGTTAATTACACTATACAGACAGTGGATAGCTATCAATAATTATTAAGGATCAAGGAACTATAATTAATTATTAATCAATAATGAAAGCTTTTTTTTGCAAGTCCTATTAATTTATGCATATTAAAAATGTACACTATAACTAGGTGGTAAATGTAGAGGTATTGACTAAAACTAGAGGCATTGAAGTTATTGTGGGCTGGATAAGAGATGGATGGATAAACAATAAAGGAATAGAAGACTATACTAGCAAACCTAGTAAACTGCTTTGTAGTCAGAAGTCATTTTTTATTTATTCTGAGATTTAAGTGGTGTAAAAGTAGATGTTTCTTATGTAGTTTGAGGATGAGCTTAGCTATTGAGAGTGAATTATATTTCAACATTGAGCCTCTGTTGAGGTAAAGACAGAACACAGCTGGTCTGTGTACTTACAGTATGCTGCATTGTGACTTCGGCATTATTTTAGTGAGCACTTTCAGTGACTCTCCTAGTTCATTTCCATTCAGATTCAGTTCTTTCAGGTGTGAGGGGTTTGATGTTAGAGCTGAAACCAGTGCAGCACATCCATCCTCTGCTATATAGCAGTTCTTAAGTCTGCAGATTATTGACAGATTTATATGACACAGCATTAAACAAACTGAAAAAACCTTTGCCTCATTTTTTTGGTTTGTTCTGTTACTTACGCTAGTTTCTGTAGTTTACAATCCTGGTTCTTTAGTAGCGAACACAGTTCCGTTATTCCTGAATTTTTCAGTGGATTGTCACTCAGATCCAGCTCTTTGATATGTGAGGGGTTTGAGGAAAGAGCAGCTGATAAAGCAGCACAGCTTCTCTGCTTTACATCACATTTATAGAGTCTGTAGGGGAGATAGGTTAAGAGAGAAAGGTAAAAAAAAATAGCATCAGTTTAACAAAAAATGTGAACAGTGTGTTCCACTGCTGTAGGAAGAGTATAAAACATCACTGACCCCAGTTTCTGCAGCTTGCAGAGAGGATTTTTTACAAGGTCACAGATATGACTTAGTCCTTTAGGTCCTGGTTTATTTCCATTCAGGTCCAGCTCTCTCAGGTGTGAGGGATTTGACTTCAGAGCAGAAACCAGATCAGCACATTCCCTCTCTGTAATACTTTCTGTCTTATACAGCCTGCAAATCAAAGAAAAATGGGAAAATGTAAGATGACACATGTAACACAATAGGTACAGTAAAATTTAAATTGGGTCAAATATGCTTCGGGACATTCTTACTGCAAAGCTAAGCACTGTACAGCACAAGCCCTTTGTCTATTCTTACTTTTATTTGGGATTTACATGCTTTCTTGCTTTCTTTTTTACTGGTTGTGTAACACGACTATATTTACTGTTGTTGAGGCTTTGACAAAATTCCAGCACTTCATGGATAAGCATGATCAGGAATTATAGATATAATTTATAAATATATTATATATACATATACTTTATGCACATAGCAACCGTTTTTCCCAACATAGGAATGAATGGCAGGTAAATTTTTCAGCATACACTCAAACAACCACCTGGAACACCATTGCAACCACTTGGCAACATCCTAGCAACCAGCATATGGGATGCTGTAGCAACCACTACAGCAATTACCTGGAATACTAGTGCAACTACCTGTGATACTGTAGCAAATGAGGAATTGCATAAGTAAGAAACACACATTAGTTTTTTTTTACTAGTTTAGATCATATTTTTAAATGCACAAGCACAGAATATTACTTTAGTACCATGCTCTTTCTAAGGGATTTCAGCATCAGTGCTCTTTTTGACCTTTTGTAATGGACTCATGGCTACAAAACTTTAATTCTCTTCATACCTGATCTGTATGCAAATAAGACCCACTAGATTTGATTGTTTTAATGTCAGCTAAATGTCTTCAAAGGGGTCAGACCTATTGTAAGGTATTTAAGAAAGCACCCCCTAGTGTTCATTCATTTATACTTTGATGCTGTATCCTGTCCTCACTATTCGGACATCTCTGGTGAGGGGGAGACAAGCGTTTGATCACCGCAAACAAAGTCTGTTAGTCACATGTTTTGGGTATCTTTGCTGGCATGTTTGAAATCAAATTAATACATGTTATGGTGAAACCTGAAGTTATATATATATATATCCCTGAATTCTGTATTCATGCTATGTTTTATTTTGTAAAGCTTTTGGTTGTAGAGTTGTGAATTCCAGGAACTGTCCCATTTACATAACAAAACGGGGCGATGTTCCTGTAGAAGTGGGTGGGAAGTAAAGAGGGGGGTCTATTTGGAATTTGACAGTTTGAAATTTTCAGTGACTCCAGTGTTAATTTAATTCAGATTTAACATTGACAATATATAACTAGACACACACTAAGCTCTTTTGTGTGTTATGCCTAATTTACTAATTTATCTTAATGAATAAATGATTGTATTCATAAACCTTAAACACTTACTTGAGGATCTGCAGTCTGCAGTGTGAGTCCTCCAACACACCACAAATATGCTTTACTACAACATGCTTTGGTTGGTATGTCTTCAGATCTAGCTCAGTCATCAGTAAGGGATCTTTCCGAAGAGCTTTAGTCATGGAGCCATGGGCTTCATGTGCAACAGGATTTTTCAACAACCTGTACAAAGGGAAAAATAATAATGGTCACAATGTTTTTATGTGATTGTGTGCTGGGTTAACAAATTGTAGGCTAACAGTAAATTTTTCAAAAGAAAGCATTGCCAAAAAAGGTAAACTAATACAAATTAGCAACATATTTGATAATGTAATTTTATCTGAACAAACATTACAAAGAGGTAATTTGAAATTTGGACTGATATACATAGCACAAAACTCAGAATGTTTTAATATGTATAGTTCATTGCAGTAGTTATACACTATAACTAGTCAGCTAATGTCTGAGGACAACAGTTTACAATTGCAATTGACTATAAAAAATATTCATAGAGTATATACAATCTATTATTTAAAATAGTTTACAATTGCATTTCTATATGTATGTAATTAATTATATTCATTTTCAGGTCTACTGAATCATATTCATTTGTAATGCAAGTTTTAGTTTAATAGTATTAAAACATTAAAAAAAAAGCCTTAAATTTACTGCTGTCTTAAGATGTAAGCTAAAACCAAATGATGTGACAAATGACACTTTATGGGTGAATCCATAAGTGAAAGTGACTACATATTTGTCATTGTGAACACACTCAGTTCACACAGAGTTCACCACAATGAAATGTGACCTCTGCATTTAACCCATCACACATGCACACATAGAGAGAGTGTCTGGGAAGCAGTGGGGCATGGATTACGATCTTCATTAGGCCACCACTGCCCCAATACTGTATAATAAACACTTTGTCTCTTGACTTTAGTCCTTTTCCATATGTTATTCCTTGTTTACCTTAGTTTCTTCCATTTGTCTTTTACAAATGTTTCACTAAGCAGCTTCACTCCTTTTTCTCCAGGGTCATTCCCACTGAGATCCAGCTCTATCAGCTGTGATATCAGGGTGTATGATTTCAGAGCTGAAACTAGAGCAGCATATCCCCTCTCTTCAACGTCACAGTCTGATAGCCTGGAAAACAAAACAGTCAAAATTATCATCTATATCATCATATCTTTATCAGTTGTTCTACAGTGTGAAAAGTCTGGAGACAAAATAGAACATCTGTAATGTGTTTAGCATTTAAATTTGGTTTTCTCAATATATTATTTTACTGATAAAATACTCAGTATTTTAGTGACTCACTACTCCTTTTGTTCTTCAAAAAGACAATTAAATAGTAGCTGAAAGAACACATTGTTATGTAGGATGGAGATATTACCTTAGGATTTTCAGTTTACATTTAGGACTCTTCAGTGCAGTGGCGAGATGCTCTATCCCTGAGTCCCCGAGTTTGTTGTTACTTAAGTTCAGTTCAGTAATCTTAGATTCGAGAGCTGTGCTTAGATACTTACAGCTTTCTTCTGTTAAGCCACAGTGAACAAGTCTGTAAATAAAACAACATATGACTATCACTTTTGTGCTCCGCTCTCATGGTGCTAGCTTTATGCTAAAAATAACCATGAATATAAATGTAATGACTCAATTCTAATTAACACATTCAAAACACTAATGCTGATTTTAAAATAAATATAGAGAGAAGATTGACCAGAATATGCACGTGCATGAGGATCTGTAGTCTGGGTTTCTGTGAAGTTATTTTATAACAGCAATTTTGTGGGGCTATATAGGACATAGGATACCTTTCTTGCTTTTAAGCAAGGCTTATGATTATTGCAGGCCGGACCAAAAGCTTTACATACAAGCCCAGGAATGATTGATAATACCACTGGAGTCCCACACATTCATATCTACCCAGCCTTTTGACACCACTGGACATTTAATTACAAAAATACATTTGCACAGTGTAGACAGACAGCAAACTCACAATATATTAATGTTAAAATAGTGTATTATCGTTAGTCCATGAAAGATCTTCAGAGATTTAGCAGCCAAGGAACCATAGATGTATCCACAATGGAAAGTTTTTGTAGCCTTGGATTGCAATGCTGGCTACATCCAGAGGCCTGTGAAGCAGCAGAGCCTCATACCACTGCTGCTCGTAACAGAAAGAGACGGAAATATGGTTAAACTTCCAGAGGAAGCCATTAGCATGGTGGGGCTAACAACATTCCGGTTGGATAGGAGCTGCGCACTCACGGGTAAATGCAGAGGAGGCGGAGAATGCATTTATATTAATGACAGCTGGCACAAAAATGCTTTTGATGTCTCAAGTCACTGCTCCTCAGACATTTAGTTTCTTAATTTAAGTCAGTTTTATTTATATAGTGCTTTTTACAACTGACATTGTCACAAAGCAGCTTTAAAAAGTCCAGCCCCTAATGAGCAAGCAAAGGCAATGGAGGCAAGGAAAAACTTGGGAGGAAGGCAAAAAAACCTTTAGTAGGCAAACCCCTTCCTGCTCTAACTAACATCGAATGGTAATAAAGTAAACCAGTCAAAAAATGAATGAAATATTACAAAATTGGAAAACGTTAATTATGGATAATACATTTCAAGGCTAGAGGCTACATATGAGAAAGCTCTTTCCCTGCTGTAGTTTTTAGGATTCTGGGAACTACTAAATAGCCAGCAACTAGAGGATGTGGAGGTTTGTAAAAAGAGATAAGTTGACTAAGGTATTTGGGGGTGAGGCCATGTAGGGCTTTATATGTTAATAGTAAAAATCGATATGTAATTTAACTGAAAGCCAATGTAATTTAGACAGGACTGGGCTGGTTGAATTCCTAGAATTTCTAGAAAGGACTGTTGCATTTTAGACTAACTGTAGTTTATTTAGAGTTGTTATGGAACATCCTGATAGCAGGGTATTGCAGTAATCTAGTCTCAAGGTTATGAAAGCATTAACTAATTTTTCGGCAACGCATGGTGCATTTCTTAACTTAGATATCATTTAAAGATGGTGAAGATTAGCTGTCAAGCTAATTCCTGCATACAAGCCCCTGCTGATCAAAGAAAGTCCCACTGTAAAGCAGGTGAGGGACTGTCCTGCAAGAGCTATGGATGCTGCTTTGACTGCACTGTATGAGACACTTTCGCAGAGTGAAATACAATCCTTGTAGAGTCTGGCTGTTGTACCATCATGCTAAAAAACTACTCCGATCATATTAGTGCAAAAAAACCTCAAATCACATATCTGAATGATTACCTCCCCATAGCACTAACCCTTATCATTATGAAGTGCCTTGAAAGGCAGGTAAATGATCATACTGTCTCCAGTCTCCCCCCGTCATTTGTTTTTTCCAGTTTGCCTACCACCCAAACTGAGGTACCAGTGATCCTATTCCACTCTGCTGCCTGGACCATGGTCCAATCCTGATATGCTATACCCCCTCACTCCTACTGAGGAGAGCCCATATGGACAGAACCATGCACCACTTACCTGATCTTAACTCAGAGGCTCACCTGTACACAAGGAACTGCAGACGCCTCTTCAAACTGGACTCATTGCTAAACTTAGTTCTTATTTATTCATTTATATTCTCTAGTCTGTTATCACTCTCCGGTGTCGACCAGAGGAAGATGGGTTCCCTTCGGAGCCTTGGTTCCTCACAAGGTTTCTTCCTACAGTTTAGGGAGTTTTCATTGCCTATGTCGCCTCTGGCTTTCTCAGACCAGAATTCTGTAAATTCTGTAAAGCTGCTTTGTGACAACGTCAAAAAATCGATGTACAAATAAAAATTACTGGGTTTGACTTGATCTCTTCTGCTCTCCATCTGAGCCTGTCACATCTAGAGGAGAAGTGCGAATGTGCGAATGCTGTTTATGGACTTTAGTTCTGCATTTAATACCACCATCCCACAGCGTTTAGTTTGCCAGCTAACCAACAGACCCCAATCTGTGCGAGTTGGAAACAACGTCTCCAGTGCCATCTACCTACATTTATTCATTTGGAATCTACCTGCGTACTGGCTCCCCTCAAGACTGCATCTTGAGCCCCCTGCTGTTTAATCTGGTGACCCACCAACAGATGCAACTGCCGCACCCTTCAAATCACGTTGTGAAGTAGGAGTATGACATGACAGTAGTTGGCTTTATCCGGCATGACAATGAGCTGGCCTACAGTGAGGATTTGAAACAACTGGTGGACTGGTGCAACACAAACAATCTGGTCCTGAATGGCAATAAGATGTGGGAGATCATTTTTGATTTCAGTAAGTGACATGTACATGCCACTCACGAACAACAACACCAGAGTGGAGGTAGTCAACAGTACCAAGTTCTTGAGGGTACAAATAACAAACATTTTGTCCTGGTCTCATCATACAGAGACTCTCCTAAGAAGCAAAGTCTACATGTTTTGTGCCAGATAATGAGAGCACACCTTTCACTTACCATCCTCACCACCTTTTATAAAGGCACTATACTCTGTCTGATCAGATGCCTGTAATGTTTCAGAATGGAAAGCCCTGCAGAGGGTAGTGAAGATAGCAGAGGAGATCACTGGGACCACACTTTCGTCCATTCGGGAGATTGCTCAAAATCGCTGCCTGACCAAAGCACACCATTAGATTTTACTTTACTTAAAATTCATAAACCTATACTGTGCAATCTACTTATTTTCCTGCTGCTCATGTTTTTACTACTTATTTATTGATCAACTGCATAGAGAGACTATAGAGATTGTCTGTGTAGAGTACTGCTGTTGCACTAACCCTAACCCTAAACCCACCCCCTCACCCTAAGGGCCAGTTGCAATAAAATCTCGTTCTGGTGTATGCTACACAGTGTTGAATGACAAAGTCTAAAAAAACCATCACATTTTAAACTATGAGTCATTTACTTTCAGACCTTTCTAAATGTTACAACATTAATATATCCCTGAGTTGAGACACTCTCATATAGCACGTCTACGCTACCGTGTCAACAAAATATAAAATGATTACTTAAGTTTCTCTGTTTTGCAGTGTGAATCCAACAGCAGAGCAGAGAGATTCTTCACTTCTACAGGTCTGAGAGGCTTCTCACGCAGGTTCAGCTCATTCAGCAGTAAGGGCTCAGTATTTAGAACTTCAGTGAGAAAAGTGCGGGCTTCTGCTGCATCATCATTCAACAATCTGTATACACAGAAGTTAATAACAATTTTATTTTTTTCTTCATAAGTGGATAAAGAGGATATCACCAGTCTGTAATATTTGCTTCTCATTAGACCCCTTTATAAATAAGAATTTCTTATATAAAGCTTACCTCAGTTTCAG
This sequence comes from Lepidarchus adonis, assembly GCA_037576955.1. Lineage (NCBI taxonomy): Eukaryota > Metazoa > Chordata > Actinopteri > Characiformes > Lepidarchidae > Lepidarchus > Lepidarchus adonis. Next base: position 3,199 of record JBBIGC010143231.1, on the reverse strand, counting down.
TTTGCAGTTTGAACTCTTCAATAAATCAGTGAGCCTCCTTACTCCTGTTTCTCCAGGGTCATTATTTCTGAGATCCAGCTCTATCAGATGTGAAGAGGGGTTTGAGTTCAGAGCTGAAGCCAGAGCTTCATATCCTTTCTGTGTTACACCACAGTCTGATAGGCTGAGAAAAAAATGAAGCAAAAACTCAAACTTACTCTTATTTTATTTGGTTAATTGTAAGGTAGTGGTGCATTGTTTAGCAGTTGTAGGAGATATCAGGTTTTAAATGACTTTCCTATATGCTATTATACAGCAATATACTAATACAGAAATGAGTGAGGTTTTAGCAATGTTATCCTGATACATAAAATCAGCATATGTTCACATGTTGGATGTACATTGCAAAATAAAACTACTAGGCCATAATCTACCAACCAAAGTTTTTGCAGTCGGCAGTGTGAATCCTCCAGCAGAAGAGAAAGTTGTATGACTTTTGAGTCATCAAAGAATTTCCCTCCCAGATTCAGTTCTTTCTGTAGTAAGGGGTTTACCAGTAGAGCTGCACGCAGAGAGTTACAAGCATCCTCTGCAGAAGAGCTTTTCAACAGTCTACCAACAAGGAAACAATAAAATATAAAAAGCTCAATTAAAACTTAATGAGTGATATTGAGTGTAAGGAAATTTCCACATGTTGTTGCTGTTAGTGATGCTTTAAAAAGATGTACACCTCAAATTCAATGTACAATGTGTAAAAGTAAATCAGGCCATGCTCACCTCAGTTTTTCTAGTTTACATTTTGGCTCATCTAATAACTCAGTAAGAAGTTCTACTCCTGTGTCTCCAGGGTCATTTCCTCTGAGATCCAGCTCTATCAGGTTTGATGAGGGGTTGGATTTCAGAGCTAAAGCCAGAGCAGCATATCCATCCCCCTTAATATGACAGCTTCTGAGTCTGGAAATAAAAGGAATATGTAAGAAAACGTAGAATTTTCTTTAGAAATTTGAATCAAAAACCCCTTAAGAAACTAGTACTGAATGCAATATTAAAAAATTTCTGTGAAGGGAAGCTGAAAAGTTTTGTTTAGTTTGACGTTACTTACTTCAGTGTTTCTAGGTTACATTTGGGATTTTTCAGCAAATCAGTGAGTCGTTCAAGTCCACAGTCTCCTATTTCATTTTCACTGAGATCCAATTCTTTTAGATGTTCAGGATTTTTCTCCACAGTTGATACTATTACAGCGCAATCTTCTTCTGTTATACTGCACTTATTGAGACTGTCATGACAACAAAAAGTTAAATAATGCTCCTAGTTGCAAGTGACAAAAATGTGATTATTTCAGCAAATTTCCAGTTTCTGTTAAACTAAGAAATAATAATAAAGTGGGAAATAATAGTGATGTTCGACAATACTGCACAAAAACAGATGTAGGCTCAAAAGCCCATGTGGTCAAACTCTGTTTAATATAAAGATCAGGGAAAACTGAATAGTACTTGACACTGTATCTTACCCCAGTTTCTGCAGTGCCCAGTTTGATTTCTCAAACAGAGTACAGAGCTGCTTCACTCCAGAGTTTCCTAGTTTATTCCCACTCACATTCAGCTCTTGTAGATGTGAAGGATTAGAACAAAGAGCTGACAGCAGAGAAGAACAACCTTCCTCATTAAGTCCTTTGTTCATCAGTCTAAAATCAGAGAGAATAGGCATATTAATTATTGAACATTTCTTAAAGTTGGTCAATAAAACACACTGATGAAATAGGTCTGCATGGAGTTTTGACTAGTGCCTCCCTCCCAACCTGCTCAGATCAGGAGGTCATCACTGGGCTTCTATAGAGAGACTGACACATAAGGAAATTGCAAAGTCTTGTGTTTGTACCCACATTGCTTGACATTTTACATTTGTGCTGATATTCTGCTTTTTGTTTTTTGAACTCTGTCTGGTTTTCTTTGACTGTTTGAATTGGATTGTTTTTGGATTATGCTATGAATCTGTTCATTAACCAAAATACTTGTTGTACAAAGTATTAACATCAGGGGTGCCAATAATTGTGGAACATGAAATTTTATTCAGGGATTTAAAGGTTACATTTTTCTACAATTTTTAGTGTGAGAATATGCTTCTGCAATAAAAACAGAATTTTAATGCTTTTAATACATCTTAAGCAGAGGTGCCAATAATTATGGAGGGCACTGTATTTCAAACTTAATTTTATATTGAGCTTGACATTCTAGTAATGATCATGCACTACCATAGATAAAACAATGCTCATAGAGAAAAACAAATATATATTGTGACCTAAGTTGCTGCAGCCGACAGTGTGAATCCTCCAGTAGATCAGCAAGCTGCTTTACTCTCGAGTCTCCTAGAATTCTTCCACCCAGGTCCAAAGCGGTCTCCAATAATGGGTTTGTTGGAGCTAAAAAATCTAAACATTTTTCTGCCTCAGGACTTTTCAGTAACCTGGAAAAAAACAAAATATTGTGCATTTACACTTATACACCACTTTTGTTTCTATTTGATTAGACAGAACAAATAGAGATAAAACTATCAACTGAGTTAACAGTGAGTGGACAAACTATTAAGAACATGTTTTAATTCGTTAACAAAAAGTAATTTGTTAATATCCAAAGAAATGTGCCTATAATTCGTAATTACAATCATGAAAAAAAGCTACAATTCCCAAGACCCTTTATAAATATACAGTTCTCTCACATTAAACAAATATATCTATCTTTACTATGCAAGAAAACAAAATTAAAACCAAACAAATATTACAAATATTAACATGATACCCACCGCAGCGTCAAGTTTCGTTTCGAATCAATGAGCAGCTTCACTCCTTTGTCTCCAGGATTGTTCTCTGTGAGATTAAGGTCTTTCAGGTGTGAATAGTAGTTCCACTTTATAGCTGAAGCCAAAGCAGCATATCCCTTTCCTGTGATGCTATTGTTTCTGAGGCTGAAAACAAAACGCATAAAAATGCTTCCCCCCAAAACAAAAAACCCTCAAAATGACACAGTTGAATTTTAATATTAATTTCTTTAGCCATTTTAAATGACTAATCACTGCAATCACTGCAATTTACTGCTTTTTTACTATAATTTATGCTATTTATCTTATCTTACTTTTCATTTTAAAAAACACAGTTTACATTTGTAGTTTTTTGTTACCATTGTACTTTTTATGACTTTTGTCATTTTTACCTTGTATCTTTAGT
>JBBIGC010143201.1:0-20043 GCA_037576955.1 Lepidarchus adonis | reverse complement strand
GTGTATCTGAGGAGAGAAATCCTCAATGTGTGCAGGACACTGGCCCTCCAGGACCGGAGTTCGACACCCCTGCTGTATGACTTACTGTGAGCTACAAACATCCAGCTCTTCATGAAGGTGGAGCAGACCTGTGGGTGTGATGTAGGACACAGTATGACTTTGGGCGACTACCAACTCCTAGCGTTAGCGAGGTTTGCCGCGTAGCTCCCAAGCAAAACCATGTATTGGATAATCCAGCACATCTGGGATCCGTGGAAAATGACTCATTCCCTTAACTACATGGTGTAAGGCAAAATGCAGTCAGTAAAGGTGGAGCAATGGTTTGGCACTGTGCCCATATTAAGACCCTTACAGTACAACACGAACATTAAATGCTCTAAAGAAAACCTTCTCTAATTTAGAAGCTGGGCCTGAAAACCAGCCTCCACGAACAAGAACAGCTTCATTCCACAGGTACAATTACAGAGTTCTCCACATCCCTGGGATCGGTCCAGAACGTCACCCAGAAGCAGGCTTGGCTGTCTGTCTGTCCTGCACGAGAAGGCACAGGTGAGAACTAAGTGCTTTGATGTCTTGCTCATCTCTGCCACTAGGTGGCAGTGTGGACGCAGGTGATGAGCTGATGTCTCCAGAGCTGCAACAATAAACCAAAAGCGAGAGCCGACCAGTTAGTAATGGACCTCAGGGTTGCGCACAAACCTGCACCTGGGCAGGTGCTGAGACGAGGGCTGCGAGCAAAGGTGTGATGAAGGGTGGAGTTATCGTTAATCATACGGAAAAAAAAAAGAAGAGCTGCTGTTACCCAACAAACTACCTGTAAAATCAGCAGATTTGTGGTGGTTATCATCTGCTGATGGTGGATTTTCAAAAAAAATGTATTGAGGTGGAAAAATAAATTGTTGACTGGGGACTAGTGTAAAATTTGTCGATGGGGCAGGACTTAAAAATGTCTTGGACAGCTGGACAGATCAAACTTTTAGCTTTGGTTGCCAAGGTAACAGAGACACGCAGCTTTGTGAAATCCCCTCCTACACGAACCCTTGTGGAAGACCTCACCTGCACCTCCCACCATGTGTTAAGATGCCAGGGGAGGTTCCAGGTGTTTCAGAGCCCCTCCCACCAAATGCAAGCTCCCTGTGATTAGCACGTGTATGTTGGCGGCTTCTCGCAGTGGCGCGGCTTTAGCGCTAACGCTAGCTTTCACAGGGATCAGGTGCTTGCTGGGGTCGGACAGAACCGGGTCTCGTCCCTGCGTTATCCACCGGAGGGCGCTCAGGATGCAAGGGAACACCAGCGTTGCGCTGCGCTGCTCCGCCATCAGGGGGAGGCCATCGCCGATAAGAAACTCCGCCTCCGGCTGCACCTCCTGACCGTTTAGGATGCGCCAGCTCTGCTGGTTGTCTAAGCATCGCGTGAGCATGTTCTCCACAGAGACGTTGAAGTTCTGCTGATCTGTGGGAGGAGAGAAGCAGAAACGTTCATGGGTTTTGGGCTTGGACACGTCAACTCTCCTGGGTGAACAACGCTGCTAACCTGCGTTACATGTGGCGAGGGCTTCAGTGATGTTGGGACAGAACACAGCAAAGTCAAAGTGGCACGGCTGAAGGAGGAAACACACACACACAATAATAGGGATTTACATACATTTTTAATGGAAGTTTTAAAATAATTAATGTAAAATGTATATTATGATGTAGTATAGTGTAACCGCTCCATCCTGAGCAGATGGAGGACCAGGAGAACACTTGCTAAATTATGCTAGCGCCCCATTAGCCGTGCTAGCAGTACATGCTAGCAGCTCCGTTCTCCATTTCTCATAGCTAATGAGATCTGCTTGCACTACAGTGAGTGATGGATCTTCTAACACACAGAAGAACTCCTGGACCCACAAAAACCAAAAACCCTGAATAAACGGTCGTCTCTTACCACGAGCAGTTTGAGCATCGCGGCACAGTCCCGTTCTCCTGTAGCGTTGAACAGCAGAACCCGCACCACAGAACCCCTACACACACAATTTTACAAAATGGAGATTTATTACTGCGGTCATTTAAAATGCAAAAGTAAACTAAATGAAAAAAAAGCTATAGAGTTAAGTAAATCAATAAAGTAATAATTTCTACAATATTAATAATTTTATATTATAATTTTAATGCATTAAACACTTTTCTACACACGTCCGGTCTCATCGCATTATTTCTGAAGTCCACAAGATGGCGCAGGAGCCAAGAAACGCAATAACACTCGGTTTAAATGTTCCGATAGTTTCACAATAACGCGTAGGAACTCACGTGGCGTTCGTCTCGTGCTGTGTGGCCGCGTCGCAGAACCAGCTCACGCAGGCCTGCATGCTGCGCGTGGTGTGAGCGCCGTCCAGGAAGTACGTGATGCCTCCGTGGGCCAGCGTCTGGTTCCGGCCCGGCCATTCTGTCTCGGCCAGACCTGCAACACGTGAGGATTTCAGTGCGGGTTCACGTGAGGATTTCAGCGCGGGTTCACGTGAAGCCGACAGCCAGGGTTAGAGGTTCTTACCTTTCAGCATGCGAGAGCTCGGCTCGAACGCTGGAGCCACCTGCAGACCTTCAAAGCTTGCTGTGGACACCACCTGAGGATCTGAGGAGACAGAGTCAGTCATGTTAGTGAACCGGGCACGTATCCAGAACATGTCCACCAGGCTCCTCCTGAAGGTGGAGTAGACGTGTGGGTGTGGTTTAGGATGCAGTAGGACTTTTGGGATGGGTCGATAGATCTGGAGGTTTATCGCTCACAGGAAGTCAGACCGTGTCCTAAACCACACCCACAAGTCTGCTTCACCTCATCACACACATTAACACACACCTGTGCTGCAGCGCCTCTTAAGCCAGCGCTGTGTGAGCTGAAGAGCGAGGGAGGCGTTCGACCGCTGGTGCAGTCCAGCCAGTCCGAGTCTCACTGGTTCCACGGCAGAACTCGGATACTGATCCAAGTCAGGACACACGGACAGGGAGCACTGCAGACACACGCACAGGAACCCATCATTATACCAGTTTACTAGAAGAACATGTAGGAACATCAGCACCGGGATCGGATCCTCACCCCGATCTCCTCGGCTCTCTGCTGTAGAACGGTCAGCGGCCCGTCCTGCTGCTTCACCGTGAAGGCTGGAACCCCAGGCTGCACAGAACCATAAAGATCATGGAGATTCCCACCAATTAAATCAAAACGGAGGGTACGACAAAGTTCTCCAGAGCGGGAGACTTGGATTTCTTTACAGTGGTGGTCAATGGAACCAGACGTTTCTCACCACCACACCCTCCACCACGAATGGGTTTAGTGTTGGAACCATAAGCTTCTCCAAACTCTGGTAGAAGAACATCCAGCAGCTTCGCCATTTCAGGTCTGAGGAGCTTTTTAGAGGAACCAGACGTCTGGTTCCATTCCCCACCACTGTGGACTGTGGAGGTCTGGAGTCAATCCCACTCTGAACTACTTTCACACAGGACAGTTCACCTTAAATATGCCTCCTTTCTGCCAGGCAATCTTCTCGATGGTGTCCCCCAGAATGCTGGTGTGGTCAATGCCCAACGAGGAGATACCACACACCCACGGCCTCCTGCACACAGACAGCAGTCTTACGTCACCCACCTTTATAGACCACAAACCTACACAGGAACACTTGGGACTAGGCTGGTGGACTACGAGGGTCAACAGCTGGTGGTTTCATGGTCAGTGAGAAGAAACCCTGATGGTCCGTCCACCTAAAGCAGTGGTGACCAGATCTGCTCCTGGAGTCCAGCATTGTCCTCAAACACACTCCAATGAGCTGAACCCAGACCGTTTGGGGGAGTTCACTCCACTGGGGTAGACGCAAGTGCTCCAAGACCAGAGCTGGACGCTCCTTGGGTGAGAACATGGAAGACCACCTGAAGTTCTGCAGAACCAAAAGCACCAAAATGCATGATGGAGTAAATGGAGAACAGTGATTGGTTAAAAAGAAGCGACACTTTTTGGTGGTTTGTGAACACCAGTCACATGGACACTAGTTAGACAGTGTGTGTGTGTGTGTGTGTGTGAGAGAGAGAGAACACGTGAGCTGTAGATACAGGGCGAGAGAGCGTTAGACACGGTCCACTGCAGCTCTGAGAAAGAGGACATGGGAACGAGGGATGGGCTACGTCACAGAAATGAAGGAATAGTTCAGCAAAAACAAGATGCAAGACTATTAGACGTCAATCATCAACCAAAACCTCTTTGTGAAGGTGGAGCAGGCGTGTGGGTGTGGTTTAGGACACAGTATGACTTGCTGTGAGCAGTAAACGTCCACGTCTTCATAAAGGTGGAGCCGAACGCCATCAAAATGACGTCCAAAAATCTACACCAATCAGCCATATCATTAAGACCACGTTCAGGTGAAGTGAAGGTGGGTGTTAAAGGTTCGGCTGATCACCCCATCATCCACAACTCACCTGATGATGTTTGTGCAGTCATAGGCTCCACCTATTCCCACTTCAATGACTGCTACGTCCACCTTTAGAACACACACACACGTTAAAGGATATTTAAGACTATAAAGTAAATGTCGTTTTTAAACAGTACAGATAAAGAAATAAAAAACAAGAGGCATCGTCACCGTTTCCTGCTTTACATAAACCTGTCTGTTTGGCTCCGCCCCCTCACTAGGTGCTTGAACCAATACAGGGGAAGTTCATTTGCATGTGACATTCAACTACAGGTGTCAGATACAAATCAGACATTTTTGTCAGAAGTTTGTTTAGTATTTTGTAGCGTCGTTGCTTTAAACTGTGACTCGACTCAAACTTCTCACTATAGTTCCCTGGAGTTCTGACCCGTTCCTCCTGACAGAACAGGTGGAACCGAGTCAGGTTTGTAGGATGTCTTCCTCTCCCACGTATTTTTAGCTCCGCCCCCAAATGTTCTACAGGACTGAGATCAGGGCTGTGATGGCATCTCCAAAACATGGACTTTGTCACTAATTTTGCGGTTTGTTTAAGGTCAACGTCCCTAAGCTTTAACTTCCTGACTGATGTTCTGAGATGCTGCTTCAATATTTCCACATACTGTTCTTTCTTCATGATGATCTACGGTGTGAAGTTCACCAGTTCCTCCCACAACATGATGCTGCTGCTCCCGTACGTCACAGTGGAGATGATGTTCCCAGGCTTGAAGGATTCCTCCTCCTTGCTCCAAACGTAACGATGGACATTACGACCAAACAGTTAAACTTCAGTTTCATCAGATCACAGGACGTTTCTCCAGAAATGAGGAGCTTCGTCCTGTGAGCATCTGCAAAGTGGAATCTGCTTTACGTCACAGGACTCGTTTCACTGTGGATAATGATTCACTCTCACCAGCTTCAGCAGCTTCTTCACAACGTCTTTTACTTTTGTTCTGAGGTTGATCCTCACGTTCCGCACCAACACACGTTCCTCTCTGGAACAGAGAACACGTCTCCTTCCTGAGCAGTGTGGAGGCTGGACGTTCCCATGTGTTTATACGTGTGTAGAATTGTTTGAACAGATGAACGTGGCTCCTTCAGGTATCTGGAGATTGTTCCCAAGGATGAAGTCTGGTGGAGATCCACAACTTTCCTCCTGATATCTTGGCTGGTTTTTTGTTTTTCCCATGATGCCTCCAATGAACTTAAGTCAGTTAACCTATCAGGAGCTTCCAAAGCCATGACATCATCTGGGCTTTCCCAAATAGTTTAAAATAACCTTAGTGTATGTAAACTGACTTTGCCAAAGGTTTTTATTTCTATAATTACTTTCAAAGAGAAATGATGAGGAACCACAACCGACCTAAAAAAGGATTAATTTAATATCAGTGTATATAAACTTTTATAAACCACATGAGTGAGATGTAAGAAAGCGATCGGTATCCGAGTGCAGCATTGGGACATTCCCAACTGTTACCAGGAGCATTCCCAGATCACGTGGCATTCTGGGAACTCTCATGCTCACACACAGATGGTTCTAGACGCTTCCAACCTCCTGGCAAGAAGCCAGCACCCATACAGGGCGGTGCGTTGGTCAGCGAGTGTGCGGGACGGGTTTAGGTGCCAGTGGCACGTGTGCTGCCATGGAAACCGTACCCCACACAGAGGTGCGGGCGTCAGGCGAAGGGCACGCGTTTCGAATTTCAGAGCAGGACTGAAATTCCATTCCCTGTCTAATTCAGACCGGCCGTCCCTCGAGAACCCCTCACTGGAACCTGGGCTGGGACTGGAACCTGGAACCCTCAGATCCCAAGTCGCAACACCACCACAAATTCCAGGAAGATGTTGCTAACGAGTCTGAAGCACCAGGTCCGCAGCTTTTACAGATCTGATCTCACTCCCGGTCCGATTAGCTACACCACCCTGACGGGGAAGAGGTCATAGTGGAACCTAGTCCGATGGAGCCTGAAGCAGGAGGTCACTCACCTTTTCCTGGAGGAAGACGTGGAAGGCGAGGATGGTCAGGAAGCGGAAATAAGCCGGCATGCTGCCGCCATGGGCGTCCTGAGGGAGAACAACCACAGAAACCACAGTTACCAACCACGCTGATCCAGACAGGAACCGTGTGTGTGTGTGTGTGAATGAACAAAGCTCCAAGTCTCTCCCACATGTTCTGCACGCTGTTGCCATTAAGACGCCATGGGGCTCTAATGTTCTAGCTCATTAACGCTAACAGCAGCTGTGATGGGTTCTCATGCTGAGCACGTGCCCGGGATGGGGGGAAATCAGGATCAGCCCAATCACCGCACCCCCATCCCAACTGCTGGAAAATCAAACTTTTTTTTTTTAAACATTTGAGTTTTAATTCCCAGGTTTAGGGTTGTGACAGCTCGAACAATCAATTGGAAATTAATCGCAATGTTGAGAAAATAACGTCATATCAAATACTTATTAATCCTTAAACAATTGAAATGAATTATTGTGAAAAATTCATATTAAGTATTTATTATTCTTAAACAATTGAATTATTGTGAAAATAAATTCAGATTAAATACATATTAATCCTAAAACAATTTAAATGAATTACTAAAGAAGTATTAAATAATAAATACTCAATTCTAAACTATGATAAACTAAGTCATTATTATATTTAATACATTAATTAGACAAATAAATTAATGTTTGTCAATTTTCAGCAGGGATTGATGAGATATACACCATCACGATATACACTCGCATTTTTTCAGAAACACTATAAACGATGGTCTTTCTCTTGACTAATAATCCTAAGAGCCACAGAAACTCAAACCTTGATCCAGAACGGGTTCTGAAGGCTTAAGTCCTACCTCCCGTAATCAGCCATAACATTAAGACCACCTGCCTCCTCATGCTGCCAATGTTACCTCACCTGGCAGTGGTCCTAATGTTATGGCATGAACAGAAGGAGGCTCACCTTAGTCTCGTCCAGTCGACTGAGCACCTGCCAGAAGTACTTGATGAAGAGGTCCTTCTCACTGGGACGGCCATTTATCCGGATCCTCTCCCTCACCTGCACCAGGTGGGGCGAGCTGAAACGAGACAGAGGAGACGTGGGCGAGGAGTTTAACTCTGACTGTCAGTCAAACACCCCCTGCAGCCGAGTCTCCACTCTGACTTCTTTGTGGACTTCAGAAGCTATGCTATCAGAGTGGACACACACTAAAAGAAAAGTCTACTGAACATAAATAATATTTTTAAAATTCATACTCGATAACTGGTGCTGCTCAGCCGAAAATTATTATTCACTACTGTATCGATTTTTGCACTACATAATCATTTATCACATATTTACACAAATAGAAATGTATTTTTAAATAACCAATACATTTTTACTTTATATAAAATGACCAAGACGACTAATAGAATACATAAAACAAAGTAAATAAATAGTGGAAATTAAAAGTGAACTGTGGGTAATAAAATGTCACCAAAACAAACAGAAAAGCTCGTAAAGATCAGACATTGGCTGTAAAGAAATAAAAATTAATTCTGGGTGCAGCACTAGTCTGAAATCATGGTTCTAGTCAGGCAGAACCATGAAAAGTAGCACCACTTTCTGGAGAAAGAGGTGGTGTGTAGAGAAACTGCAGATTCTCCATTAGCGATGTTCTATCTGAGCTCTTGTTCTACCAGTGCTCTTTGCAGTTACGTGTAGAAGAACCTCTTTTCATCATCTACCATTCATAGCACAGATCAGATTATGGAGCGTATACAAATGGATGATGCATCTGTCCATCTACACTGACGCTCATCATGGCCTGTGCTCCAGAAACTCCTGCTCCTCTTCTACCAAATCATCCACCAGTGGGACCTCCTGCTCGTCTGCCCCAGACTGGTTCTACTAAGTGAATCATTTCCATGTTCTTCATATCCATATCTAGCTACGTTGCTCCAAGCAACAGGCTTCCAGCTGCAACCACCTGTTCTTTCCCACGGTTCCTCCCCAGTTTTCCTCACTATGGGATCAGACCACAGTTCTGTAGAAGCTGCTTTGCTGCTCAGTGCTTTGAAATTTAACAGGAACTGGGTGGAAACCACAACCAACAGTCAAGGTTGGATGTTCTGAGCTCCACAGGATTACATCTTCTGTCCACACACATTTTAAATAAGAGCCCAACACGTTCTCGAGGTATTGAGTGTTGGATCTGCTCTTTAGAAGCAACGTTGGGTCTGAGGGAACATCTGCCAGAACTGCACACGCGGTGGCAACGCTGTTGACACTAGTGATTATCCAGGAGAACAAAGTCCAACAAAACACAGGGTCACGTTACTCAACACTGCCCTAAACACACACCACTACTCTGACGTCACACACACACGTCCTTGTTTGATCATCTGCTTGAGTGGAACGAGCAACGACCAAACGGCACCTAGCACGAGGTCACAGTACCTGTAGAACCCAGTGCGGAAGCCGTAGCTCCTCAGAACCTGCTCCGTGAAGGCACACGTGGAACCCTGAGAACAAGAAAAAACAAGGTCCCACAGGGCGATATTTCATCTTCATCAACACAATGTTCCTGAGAATGTTCCTCAACCCAGAGCAGGAGAACTTCATGCTGATGATCCAGATTCCGCTCCTGGATTTTGTAACTTCCCACAAGGGGGGGGGGGGTCCTAACCACTAGGCCGCACCATCGCCCGGACGATGAAACGGAATCGAAATCCAGGGGCGGAATATGGATTCAGGGCCCAGATGTGAAAACCTCTGTACTAAACTACATCTCCAGCTCATTGGAAAACCAGTAGAAAAACCAAAAAACATTTCTTCTGGGAATGTGGGATCTCGTCAGCGTCCCGATACGAAATATCGTTATTGGGGGAATAGCGTACGAACAAAACCATGAGGCACAATCCTAGACACAAAACGATCAATTACCTTCCCTTTCGTTCCAGTAACATGGATGATGTTGAGATGATCGAGATCTTCCACCTGAAAGCAGACAGAGGGGTCATTCAATATCAGGAAGAAGGGCTTCGCTGACCAGCCACAACATTAAGACCAAGCCAGTGAACAGTCAGTTCTTGAAGTCGATGTGTGAGGCAGTTTGAGGGCAGGTCTTGTGGAGCACTCGTTCTTCTCCAGTTGTTAATGCTGCTCTGATAGAAAGGGGTCAGGAAACCAAAGTGTTCTTGATGACCACCTAAGTGGTTTAGATCTTTAGGCTCCCGTTTTGACCACATCAACTTCAAGAACTGACCGTTCACTTGTTAATTGCTGTTCTTGTGCGTCAGAATAGAGTTCCACCTTAAGACCAGCTCGCTGCAGGAATCCCCTCATGGCTTGTAGCTGAATCTCGGGGTGGCCGCGCTCTCGCCGCACCTGATCCAGCGCGCTGGCGTTCGTCTGCAGGGTGTTAAGGGTGCACACCGCGTCCTGGGACAGGAACCAACCGCACGTGAGCGAGAACACTTCAGAGTACGGCTTCAGGGGTGAATTCATCATCTTTTTTGGAGGAACCAGGCGTCTGGTTCCATTCACCACCACTGTGAGGGAGTTTCTGGAGGAACCAGACGTCTGGTTCCATTCACCACCACCGTGAGGGAGTTTCTGGAGGAACCAGACGTCTGGTTCCATTCACCACCACTGTGTTGAGTTATTCGTTGGGAATTTTCCCGTTCCACCTTAAAATTAGTACAGGCGCCGGATGGTTACTGCAGCAGCATTTAAGGTGGAACGGAAACATTCCCAACGAGGCCAACTTTGAGCTTCGCTAAAAAGTCCAAGTGTACATAGATTAGACAAATGAGTCCTCCCTTTATTAACTACAGCATCCGACACTTAAATCACCTCCACCCGCTGTATCACATACACAAACTCCTCCAACACCGGTACCTGGTACTCCATCCTCCGGTGGCGCGGAGCTGCTTTGGTGCTGGAGAACCTCGGCGGAACCTCGAACGCGTCGTTCCACCGTCTGGCGCGCGGGAAGGAGGCGAGCGCGTGTACGCGCCTGCACGCGCGCACCACCGTCCTGAGAAGCATGGCGCGCGGACAGGAAGAGAGAGACCAAATTTGGTCTTGCGCGCGTTCGAAGGAGGAGGAGGAACGAGGGGGCGGTGGAGAGGGGAGGGTGTCGGTTAGTTAACGTTACACCGCCACACCCACCCCTCCGGTAGCCCGCGTGCTCGGCTACATCCGCCAAAAGCCGCGCTGCCTCGTGGAGGGAGGGAGCACACCGTCTAATGCAACACTGCTCGAATGTGACGGGACCCACGTGTCGCCCCAGCTGCGCAGCCTCAGCCACAGCGCCCCCAGAGGCCAGGATGTAAATAACGTAAATTCGGTGAAATTGAAAACAATATTTCAAAATAAATTTAATAAGATTAGTGTTTTGCATTTATGAATAAAACGCATTATATAATATTATATATTGTAATACAATAATAGAGTTTATGTAAATGTATAATGTCATAGTTTTTACATATTACTCCTTTTCATTTTGCTGCCAGCAGTTCGTCGGAAAAAACTGACATTTTCTTGCTGCACACACACATATTCTCAGGAATTTCGGAAGATAATTTTTTTAAAAACGCGTTTTAATGGCAAAGTATGGTTTTACACATCAAAACAATGACGTGTTATTTTTAAGCATTTTGCTAAAATGACACGATTAATCGACAAAAGCACACACTGGCTTCGAACTGCTTGTTGCACAAGCACATACCGGAAGCACAAAAAACAGATTTACTTGTATGTAATTTGATCGAAGCCGGTTTTATTACTAGAGGAATGTGTTGAAAATATGTCTTCAGGTTGTTTGTTCTGATGTTCGCGGCGTTGTCAGACTCGCGATGCACCCTGGGTAATGTAGTCATTGCGCCTATTTAATGCATGGGAAACACCCTCTTAGGAACTACCGACAGAACTCGGGTCGAGCTCTCGCGATACTTCAGTTATATTTCCACAGGCGCGTAAAATACACGTACATTTGACGAGCCAAACCCTGAAACAACAACAGCTTTGTCGTTTAATAGAAATGATCATTTTTATACAATGTCCTCGACGTTAAATTGCAAACTAAACACCAAGGACCACTTTCTTCTTGAGCTACTGTTCAGTAAAACTCGTATGACTGCTTCAGTGAGAAATGCAACACGGCGTTTTAACACTTTACGCCCAGTGGCGCGTGCGGCAGTTCATGGCGAAGCCTTGTTTTAACACGATCAATCCACTAGGCGGCGACAAATGACAACTTTAGGTCATCGTGTGTCATTATCGCCCACACCTCAGCAACCGTTTCAGAAAGTGAAAATCTCTCTATTACACGTGGAGTGCAGAACTTCTGCTGTGGAACAGAGTTCTTAATGAGTGTCGTATTGTCCAACATACGGAATAGTCAATAAAGGTGTATTTTGAACATCACTGATATCTGACACCAGAAAAGAGAAGATGCAGGAGAAGGTGCAGGTACTTTCCCACACCCTCAGTTTGGCTGGAAGGTAAAAACAACCTACAACAGGTTCCTGTACCTGGACAAAGCGTCAGCCAAATGAATAAATGTAAATGTAATGCTGAGGGCCCTGGAGTGATATATAATGCCCCCATGCCCACGCCGGGGACCCTGGAGTGCCATATAATTCCCCAGTGCCCATGCTGAGGGCCTTGGAGTGCCATATAATGCCCCAGTGCTCATGCTGACGGACCTGGAGTGCCATATAATGCCCCAGTGCCCATGCTGGGGTCACATGTCAAACGCTGGGCCGGTGCCATATTGTTGTCACTTACAGTGGAGCGTCTTGTGTCCATTAGTGCTGCCTTAATGCCCCACACACGCTCTGGGCTCTGTGCTGTGGGAAAGGTCCCGGGACAGGAGGATGATCAAAGCGCACGCTAAGGGGGGCAGAATGCTGACGTCCGAGTGGGCGGTGACATCCAGTCCACTGGACGTGATGAAGATTCTCCGGCCTTATTACAGCTGTGAAGGGGCTTTTGTGACGGGATCACCATCATACGGGCTGACATGGGGAACGAAGGTCCTTCAGCTCCGGTTATCTTCACCACTTCAGACCCAGTGATGTCCCATCGTTCACTCGGCCCAACTTAACCTGACCCAACCTGACCCAACCCGGTCCAACCCAACCTGACCCAACCTGGTCCAACCTGGTCCAACCCAACCTGACCCAACCTGACCCAACTCGGTCCAACTCGGTCCAACTCAACCTGACCCAACCTGGTCCAACCCAACCTGGTCCAACCCAACCTGACCCAACCCAACCTGACCCAACCCAACCTGGTCCAACCCAACCTGACCCAACCTGACCCAACCTGGTCCAACCCAACCTGACCCAACTCGGTCCAACTCGGTCCAACCCAACCTGACCCAACCTGGTCCAACCCAACCTGACCCAACCGGACCCATCCTGACCCAACCCAACCCAACCTGACCCAACCCGGTCCGACCCAACCTGACCCAACCCAACCTGACCCAATCCAACCTGACCCAACCCGGTCCGACCCAACCTGACCCAACCTGGTCCAACCCAACCTGACCCAACCCGGTCCGACCCAACCTGACCCAACCTGACCCAACCCAACCTGACCCAACCCAACCTGACCCAACCTGACCCAACCCGGTCCAACCCGGTCCAACCTGATCCAGAGTGAAGAACAAATGAGAAAAGAAAGAGGAGAGAGACATTGACAGAGAACAAATGAGTGAGAGAGAGAGAGGTTGACAGAGAATTCATGATAGAGAGAAAGAGAGAGAGAGAGGTTGACAGAGAAATAATGATAGAGAGAAAGAGAGAGAGAGACATTGACAGAGAACAAATGAGTGTGTGAGAGAGAGAAAGAGAGAGAGATAGGTTGACAGAGAAATAATGATAGAGAGAAAGAGGAGAGAGACATTGACAGAGAACAAATGAGTGAGAGAAAGAGAGGTTAATGGAGAATGAGTGAGAGAGAGAGAAAGAGAGAGACTTTGACAGAGAACAAATGAGTGAGAGAGAGAGAGAGAGAGAGAGAGAAAGAGAGAGAGAGAGACTTTGACGGAGAACAAATGAGTGTGTGAGAGAGAGAAAGAGAGAGAGAGAGAGAGAGAGAGAGAGAGAGAAAGACAGTAAAATGTGACTCTTCCTCAGAGTGGCCACATTTTTTGACCTAAAATTCTAAACAACCCTGGGAGTCCAGCACATCACAGAACCTCCTCTGTTCCTCCGTCTACGAGAGCGGACGTCTCGGCAGATGAGAAAGCAGCCGGATTCATCATGTCTCAGCACAGTGCAGGTTTGACCCTGGGACACGTCTCCACTGGGGAATTCCACCGACGTGTCAACATTCCTGCATCAATAGGAGGTTCAGATTCAGTCGCGTGAGTCAGAGATGTTCACAGCTGTGGTGAGTGGAACCAGACGTCTGGTTCCTCTAAATGCTCCCACACAGTGGTGGTGATTGGAGAAGCTCTAAAAGCTCCTCACAGACATGAGATGGTGATGAAGATGCTGCCTGATGCCTGAGAGAGTTTGGAGATGCTTTTGGTAATAAAACTCATGTTGGAGGTGCAGGGTGTTCTGAGGCACCCAAACTGATGTTCAGATTCACTACCATCATGACGCTTCCACAGAAACACTCAAAAGATATACGTGGAGTTCCACTGGGGTTGGAGAGAAGATGTGTGTGTATGTAGGTGTATTGGAGCTGTAACGTCTTGTTCTATTTAACACCCCTGTAAAGTGAAGGTGAAGGTGAATAGAACGTGGAAGTTGGAAACCCCCTGAAGGACAAAAAAATTGGTGTTTAATGATTGATAGCACCACTTCCATGAAGCAGTGATGATCTAGTGCTTAGGACCTTGTGATTGGAGGGCTACAGGTTCAAATTTCATCCCAGGCCTCACTGAGGAACCCTTGAGGAACTGTCCTGCTACACTGTTCCACAGGATCTATGGATAGTTGCCTGCTGCTCCACAGGTGGATGGGTTAAAGGTCCGATTTTGTTATGGTGCACTTTCATGCGATGTTTTGAAGTATTCCTACCCGCTCAGCGCATTAACATGGTTCACACCAGGTGTCATCTACAGGAATGGGCAGGAACACGTACGACTGAAGCGCATGAGTCACCCTTCTGAGCAAATCCTGCTCCTCAACTTTGCCATCCAAATCAGTGTTAGCTCCAGCAGGCGAGGTCTCACACCTTCAGGTACACCTGAAGAACTTGATTGGCTGGATCAGCTGTGTTTAGCATCAAGAACATTGGGACTGGGTTCCACTAAGCTCCAGGCTGTTAGTGAGTAGTGCTGCACCAATGTGGGACCTGCAGGCTGATACCCAATATTTCTCATGAACATTTATATCATATAAAGTTAAATAAAAAACATATTTTTATAGCTATATATATATATAAATATGTTTTTTATTTAACTTTATATGATATAAATGTAATAAATTAACATTTAGCCTTGATATCTGGGATATTCCTCTTCAGTGGTGCAGATCTTATTTAACCTGTAGGTCACAATTAATTGCGCTAGATTCTCACAAATCATGTTGTTAAATGTGGGGTTCCCCAGGGATCTGTTCTTGGGCCCCTTCTCTTTCTTATCTACATGCTACCATTCATATTATTCGCAGACAAGGCATCAATTTCCACGTATATGCCAATGATATCCACTTCTATATCAGTACCCACTCCACGCTTATTCCCATCCAAAGGAATTATTGAACTTAATTAAATAATTTATTAAAATCTTAAACTTAAACCCAGATAAAAGCTGTTACATGCGTTTATTATGTCTCACCTTGACTGACCCCCTCTTCACTGGTCAGATCCTTTCAAATACATCAGTATAGCAAATGTGCATCCCACATCTCTTCCACTGGCTACCTATTGAATTTGAAATTCTTCTCACTTTCAAACTGATTTTATATAAAATGTACTTATTCCCCTCTCGCGCCCTCAGGTCATCTACTACCAATTTTCGGACAACCTCCAGTGTGTATAGTGTATTGTACATTTAAGACATGGTGCTAGATGAATGACTTTAGATCAACAGGCTTCAGTGCGAAGGATGCCCACAACACCATCAGTGTTCAAATCGTCGCTTTATTTAACTTTTTTTCAATTTCAACAAAAAATATATCTGTAGGCTTCAGTCACGAAGCCACTGACAACTGATCGCATGGGGAACAACAAAATACACAAATGATACGAGACCTGATTGCAGGGTATGTCTAGGTTTAGAGAGGTCACAGTGGTAAATGCCATCCTGACTGTAGATCATCTGCAGTTGAATGGACTCATTGTTTGTTATTGTGGTGAAATCCATTCAAGCCCTTTGACAGTAGAGTAGGGCTGCAGCAAAACGTTATCGCTGTATTAGGAGATACCACGCGTCATATCACTTCCCCCACCCCACACACGTCTGGAAAAACCTGTGCTGGCCTAGTGGTTAGGACCTTGTGATCAGAGGCCCAGGAACCACTAAAGCACCCTTGAGGAACCGTCCCACTACACTGCTCCCTGGGTGCTGTCGATAGTTGCCCACTGCGGTTCACAGTCACGTCTACCGTACAGTGTATTCTGTATAATCGGACGAAAAATACAAATACTCCAGTGTTTTAAAAAGAGACATTTTCAGAATAGAGACAGACAGAAATGGTTTTCCCAAGATGGTGTACTGCATCGGTCCCTTTCAAAGATCTACAGAGGAACCTGCTGTCCATTTCTGCCATAGGTTTCGTGGTCTTTGGTGCACTCACGTCCTCATCTTCACCATCATGTCCATTCTGTCCTTCAGCTGGTGCAATGTAGTCCTTCCATGAGGACTGAATCCATAACCAAGTTTTGGAAAGCTACCACAACAAAGCCTTCACAGTATAACTTAAAGAACTGGAGGTTCATTAGGACAAACACCATGACGTTCATAAGAATATTCCAACATAAAAAAAAACTAGCGCCCACAGAGTCATTGATGCAGTTAGACCATTAATGGCGCCCCCTTCTGGTGAAATTTCAACTGCTAAACGTGAACGTTACCCAATATATTTCGACTCACTGGAAGTCACAGTTTCAAATACTTAAGAGCCTTCAAGAACACTTGTTTTTATACTTTTAAGAGATTTTTGAAGATGTTTATGAGTGAACAACAATTTATCTTAATCCCAATTAAGATAAACATGTTTAGGAACACTGTGAGAACAGGCATCATGAAAGTGTGCATCAGCGCCAACAACAGACCTTTTGGTTCCACTATGAGTAAATCACATGCTGGTGCATAAAAGTGAAAATTTAAGTCAGGAACGCAAAAATCCAACCTAAGGATTTAATTCCAACTTCCCATCAAACCAAGAGAATGGGGTTTTGGAACCGAAGTCTAGGTTAGATTTTCTTGGTCAGTGGACACGTAGTTGAATAGAAGACTAGCAGAAATGTGGGAGAAAGTGCATCATAGTAAGACAAATTGAGATGATTTGTAATCATTGGAAGACAGTATCAGATATTTTAAATATTACCTTAAAAAATCATCTGAAATTACGTAAATAACAGTCAAATAAATCAAACTGCATATAGAACGATTTTTAGTTTCACATCATTTTAGATTGTTTTTTGCTTTGCTGGTGCTTGATTTCCATCAGTATAAAAGACTAAACGTCTAAACTAAATCATCTTGTTACAAAAGTACAGTAAAAACATATTCACACAATCAATAAAATCAGTTAGCCATTACTGTTTAAAAGTACATAATAACAAAAATCACATTGTAATCTCTTCGAGGAAGCCTCCCCACTGATTGATTGTCATTTGTGGATAAAGACATGGACCTGCATAGTGTTAACGGAAGAGCAGCGGGAAGGTTGCCATTACTGAAAAAAATGGGTATTACTGGAGTACACACCTGGTTCAAATCACCTATTGATTGCAGAGTGACTTGGAGAAGAGGAACTGTGTTGGACCCACCGGGCCTAGAGTCACCAACCCCTCGATAAGAAGAAGACAGAATGTTTCACAGAGACATCCTACATCGTGCCCACGCTTACAGCGACACTGGCGTCCATTTTCTGACTGAACACACAGTGCCTGGCACCTAAAGCATCCTACAGAGGTAGAGCTACGAACCGAGGCTAATATTCACAGAGATTTCCCACTACTGGAAAAAAATCATCACCACAACTTATTGGAAGTCAGCCGGCAGCCGTTAAGCAAGGTTGGGTAACTGGGGTCTGGTGAGTGCAAATCAGCCCCAGAATTATGTTCCAAACCAAACCTGCTGGAATACCTACAGAATCCAGGCGTTTGGAACAAAACCCTAAGGGAGGTTTTGTACCCATTGGACCCAGATTACTCAACCCTGACATTAAGTGCAGGAAGGATTTAAAGTCTTATATACAAAGGATTCCCATTCGCTTGAGTACGGAATACAGATAAGAACCGAAACTCTTCTCTTTTTACGGTTAATTATTTGATCGGATTTGCCCGCTCAGATTGGCCAATTTGGTATTTTTTTCAGCTCAGTTTATCCGCTCGCATGACACACGGTCCCTTAAGAGGTCAGAGAGATCACGAACGCACTTGCTCGTCACGCCCATGATAACAGGAAGTGCTTTAATACGCATCGGATCGAATATTTCCTGTTCAAATGCAGCAGGGCAGCATCACGGGTCCCATCAGCTTCCTCTTTTACATTGATCTGCTAAACGTGATCTTCACCGTGAGCAGGACCTCCTGACCTGAGCTGGTTTAAAATATTTCGGGGAGCTAAAGGAATGGCGAAGACATTCAAAGGGATGTTTCATCAGTCGGGGCTTTCCAGAAGAATCTGTCCTCTTTATTGTCTTTGCTGTCCACATCGAGTCGGATCTGAGCCACCGTCTTCTTAAAGGAGTCCTGACTGGAAGGAGAAATACAAACAAGATGGTTAATAACACCACCGTCAACTGATTTCTCTCGTTAGAATGTACTGCATCTTCTGATATCCATTCCAGATGCATCTTTTAAGTCAATTTCCACCTGTAGAGGGTCGGTGCCTAAGAAAGGCTTCACAAAACAACTGATCTAAAAGTGTGAACCACTGATGTCAGTGGCTATGGAAGGGGCAACATATTTGCTGCCGTATTGATAAAATGGGAGATAAAGAAACAGTACATTTATGTCAATGTGATTTGACTCCGAGGCAACCATTCTTTCGCCAAAAATATACACTACTGGTTAAAAGTTTTACAACGTCAATAGTTTTTCTACTTTACTGAAATGTAAGCTGTTCAAGTCCAATAAATGACCTTACATGGTAAACTAATCAATATAAAAAGTCCTGTAAATTGGATGGTATTTTCCCGGAATGAAGGACTTTGGAAATAAATGAAGCTCTAAAAGTGAATGTGAAGAATTCCTTGAGGTGCCATAACGTTTCCTGCTTTACTTTCAATTCTGTCCAGTTTATCCCAAACCAGCTTGAGTCCGGAACTGTGTTCCTCTTCCGTGAACTAAATCTACTTTCTTTGAATGTTCTTTAATGGTCTTTTCCCTTGTTGTGCTAGCAATATACAGTTCTACTTTCATGCACTGCAGTAGTGTGCTAATAATCAGCAGAAATTGGAAAAGGGACCTGTGGGAATTGTTTTGCATAACCTTGAAGGTTGAATTCATGTCCATTGCTGCAGGAAAGCTGTAAGTTCACCAGGTGATAAATGACTGCAGGCCTTCAACGATTTAAAACTTATCTAATAGCATCCTGTTTGCTAACAGTAGTAATAACGTTTTAACTGCATCTATGTCTTATCAATGCGACACCTGAATCTGCTTTTTTCAGTTGATTCATCATGTTATCCATAGATAAAAAGCATGCTAACAAAATAAAAGCACAAGGTACCTCCCCACCCCAGCCCCACCCACGCTACGATAGCCACACACGTGTACACACTTGTTTACCTTGATGCAGACTTGGAACAGAAGAAGCGCAGTCGATCAGTATGGAGAGAGGAAAGACGGGGGTTTATTTCCTGTAAAACACACACAGTTTAAGCACAAACGCTCACTGAAAATATGGCAACAAACAGGTGAACCGAAGCGGCAGTGAAGCGCAGATGTGCGTGAACGTTCAGCATCCCTAGAAGTTCCCTGCCTTAGCGTTAGCATTACAGAATGTTAGCAGTACGCCGTGTACAGGATAGCAGATAAAGCTGACTGGGCACACTGTTGAAGAAAGCAGGAGAGAGGAAAAGAAAGAGTAAAGAAAGGAAAGAGAATCAGCCAGAAACAAACCCAAGCCTGAAGCTCTGGAGAACAGGGCTGCAACTATGTCTCTGACATCCAATCTGAGAGTGCAACACCTTTCAGGAAGCACAGGGGGGCGTCTATAATTTGCTATATTGTATACATGATCCACTTAGTCATTCTGCCAAAATTGTAATACACTACAGGAAGTGTAGGGGGCGATATAGTGCTCTGTCATACTTTGTAATGCTTATATAATATACAGTTTTTCTGACAGACTGTAATACACTACAGGAAGTGTAGGGGGGCAATATGGAGCTCTAATGTTCATATGATCCACACGCTCGTTCTGACAGACTGTAATACACTACAGGAAGTGTAGGGGGAGATATGGAGCTCTATAATGTTCATATGATCCACACGC
>JBBIGC010143193.1:0-20043 GCA_037576955.1 Lepidarchus adonis | reverse complement strand
ACGGTCTCGCCCCACCACCTCATCTATCTCCTTCTGGACTCGTGCTATTAAGAACGACAGGGAAAGAATCAGCACCTGCTCTCTATTCATCAGAAGATAATGCATTTATAGGTGATGAGAAATGTTCACAGGGTGTATTAAGTTTACATAATTACCATTAATATAAAACAGTTCATCAAAGAAATGAGTAAATTAGCAGTATAATTTTAAAGATTACAGTACTTTTCCACAATAAACCAGTGTGTTCCTACTTTGCCAGAATGAAAACCTGCAGCCTCATCTGCCCTTTGCAAATAAAGTTGGATACCCATGCCTCACAGCATCATGGTCCTTAAAATTACGTTTTACTGAGGACTGCAAGTGCGCTGGGACCTTGCTTTAGTATAATGTGTTTATTGGACAAGCAATGGCTGACAATCCTGTGATATTGTGAAATGCTCATCCTATTTTTTCCAAATCACAAATCATATTTGAACACCACATTGATAAGATTTAAATCTAAGCACAAACCAGGATTAGATTTCACATCATATACAGATACATCTAAAATATTAGATTAGAATATTAGAATATAATGAAAAAGTTACATTCTTTCCTTTCCATATATTTCCATAGTGAAATCCATATATTATATAGATTTATGACGGTAGACTTGGCAAGGCCACTGCTGGTGGACTGGGGTTCTTCTGGGGCTCTCTGGGCCCTTCCTGGTGGTATGAGGTGTCTGGTTCTGACTTGGTGGGGGCAGCTCCTGAGTGGTGTGGGGATGGCCTCCATTGATGGCCTCTTCTCTGATCTTCCCGCAGTGCCTTGGGGGTTAGTTAGTTGGGTTGCCGCAGGGAGCACCGGTCTGCCCTGCCAGGGAGCCGGGCCTGTGTGACCCTGAGCCTGGCAGAGTGTAAATACACCTGTGGGACTCTCCGGGCCCTTCTGGGTGGGCTGGGGTAACAGGTCTTGCTCGGGTGGGGGGGTGGAGGGGTCTGCTGTTTTTCCCTTTCCACTCTGTTGCCGGAGATTAATTAATAATAAAATAAACTCAGCAAGATGAGGAACAACAAAAAATTCTCACTAGTTTAAGAAGAATATCTTAGACTCCCCCTGTTGTAGAGCAAAACTGCCCTGATACTACAGGTAACGAGAATTCCCTTTGCCAAAACCGTCACGACAGAATAGGTTAAAAACAAACCCAAAAAAACAAAACAAAACTATATAGCCATAATCATCAAAATTCCAAGAAATAAAGACATATTGACATATTTCACTCTATGTGTAATGAATCTATATAATATATGAATTTCACTTTCTGAAAGAAATGTTAAGAAATATTTAACTGTTTTACAATATAATTTTTTTTTTAATGTACCTGTATACATCAGAGGAAATAATAATTTGAATCCTCACTGATTTTGTAACTTTGCCCATTAACAAAGAAATGAACAGTCCATGATTTTAATGGTAGGTTAGAGGCAGAATATAAAAAAAGAATATTCAGAATATCACATTATATAAAGTATATAAATTGATTTGCATTTCATTGAGGGAAAAAAAGTTTTTGATCCCTTAGTGAAACAAGACTTTGTACTTGGTGGCAAAACCCTTGCTGGGAAGCACAGAGGTCAGACGTTTCTTGTAGTTAATGACCAGGTTTGCGCACATAGCAGAAGGAATTTTGGTATAATCCTCTTTGCAGATCAGCTCCAAATCATTAAGGTTTTGAGGCTGTCACTTGGCAAGTCAAAGCTTCAGCTCCCTCCACAGGATTAATATGGGATTAAGGTCCAGAGACTGGCTAGGCCACTCTATGACCTTAATGCGCTTCTTCGTGAGCCACTCCATTGTTGCCTTTGCTGTATGCTATGGGTCATTGTCATGCTGGAAGACCCATTCACAGCCCATTTTCAGTGTCCTTGCAGAGGGAAGGAGTTTACGTTACTTTACGTTACTTGGCTCCATCCATTCTCTCATCGATGCAGAAAAAAACTCTCAAAGCATAATGTTTGCACCTTTATGCTTGACAGTTGGGATGGTGTTCTTGGGGTCATAGTCAGCAATTGCCTTCCTCCAAACACAGCGAATTGAGCCAAAGAGCTAAATTTTGGTCTCATCCGATCACAGAACCTTCTCCCAAGCTCTCTATGAATTATTCAGGTGTTCATTGGCAAACTTAAGATGGGCCTTCATATGTGCCTTCTTGAGCAAGGGGACTTTGTGGGCACTGCAGGATTTTATTCCATGACAGTGTATTGTTTTACCAGTGGTTTTCTTGGTGACTGTGGTCCCAGCTGCCTTGAGATCATTGACAAGCTCCTCCTGTGTAGTTCTAGAATGATCTCTCGCCTTTCTCATGATCATCCTCACCCCACGAGGTGAGATCTTGAGTGGAGCCCCAAACAGAAGTCAATTGAGTGTTTCTTCCATTTTCAAACAATTGCACCAACAACTGTCTCCTTCTCACCCAGCAAAAAAAAAATAAAGGGATCACTTAAACAATACAATGTAACTCCAAGTCAATCACATTTCCATAAAATCAAACTGTCCACTTAGGAAGCAACACTTATTGACAATCAATGTCACACGCTGTTGTGCAAATGGAACAGACAACATGTGGAAATTATAGGCATTAAGGAAGACATCCCCAATAAAGGAGGTGGTTCTGCAGGTGGTGACCACAGACCAATTCCCAGTTACTATGTTTTTTAGCTGATGTTTTAGTCACTGTTGAATTCTGGTGGTGCTTTCACTCTAGTGGTAGCATGAGACGGAGTCTACAGCCCACACAAGTGGCTCAGGTAGTACAGCTCATCAAGGATGGCACATCAATGTGAACTGTGGCAAGAAGGTTTGCTGTGTCTGTTAGCATAGTGTCCAGAGCATGGAGGCACTACCAGGAGACAGGCCAGTGCATCAGGAGACATTGAGGAGGCTGTAGGAGGGCAACAACCCAGCAGCAGGACCGCTACCTCTGCCTTTGTGCAAGGAAGAACAGAAGGAGCACTGCCAGACCCCTGCAAAATGACCTCCAGTGGGCAACAAATGTGCATGTATCTGCTCAAACAGTCAGAAACAGTCTCCATGCAGTTGGTATGAAGCCCCAACATCCACAAGTGGTGGTTTTGTTTACAGCCCCACACTGTGCATGATGTTTGGCATTTGCCAGAGAACACCAAGATTGGCAAATTCACCACTGGCGCCCTGTGCTCTTCACAGCTGAAAGCAGGTTCACACTGAGCACATGTGTCAGACGTGACAGAGTCTGGAGATGCCGTGTAGAATGTTCTGCTGCCTGCAACATCCTCCAGCATAACCGATTCGACAGTAATGGTGTGGGGTGTCATTTCTTTGGGGGCCGCACAGTCCTCTATGTGCTCGCCAGAGGTAGCCTGACTGCCATTAGGTATCAAGATGAGATCCTTAGATACCTTATTAGGAAAATATGCTGGTTCCCCAGACCTAAATCCGATTGAGTACATCTGGGACATCATGTCTCGCTCCATCCACCAACGGCACATTGCACCACAGACTGTCCAGGAGTTGGCAGATGCTTTAGTCCAGGTCTGGGTGGAGGTCCCTCAGAAGACCATCCACCACCTCATCAGGAGCATGCCCAGGCACTGTAGGGAGGTCATACAGGCACGAGGAGGCAACACACACTACTGAGCCTCATTTTGACTTAAGGACATTACATAAAAGTTAGATCAGCCTGTGGTGTGTTTTTCTACTTTAATTTTGAGTGTGACTCCAAATCCAGACCTCTGGGGGTTGATAAATTTGATTTCCATTTATACTTTTGTGTGATCTAGTTTGCAGCACATTCAACTATGTAATGAACAAAGTATTTAATAAGAATATTTCATTAATTCAGATCTAGTTTTTTGAGCAGTGTACATTTATGTTGATCCATGACAAAATTGTAAATCTTTTCTTTGAACCTTTCTCTGTTAAAGAAATGTTCGAGAGTGTTAACGAATCAAACATTCTTGTTTTGTAAGCATTTTATGATAAATCCCAACATTCTTGAAAATGGGGGGTTTAGGCTGTCTAGGGCTTATATGCAAATCTAAGGGTTTAAGGTTGAATTTAAGCAGCAATATAAATAGTTCTGAAGGATTCACAAGTGCTCTTGCAATTTTTTTGTATGTTCTCCCTTATGTAGGTTTGCCCACCACATCTGTGGTGTAATTTTATATGCCGGTAAAATCTGTAATGAAGTGTTAGTCTGAAGAAACTGGTTTGGGAAAGGCAGACAATGTGCAACAACTATTACATTTAGTTCTGTATTTATGGTGCTTAAGCTCTTATTTCTATTGTTTGTAAGTTTTTTTTTATACTGAACTAATGCTATTAAAAAAGTAGCCAAAAAATGCTTTAAGGCTGAACAGGATATCAAGTTTGATGATGCTTGTCACCTTGGATATCTGGGTGCTTCATCATGAGCAGCAGGCTGTGTCTGAGCGTAGAGGAGGTGGTCTCAGTACCAGCATTAAGCAGGTTCCACAATGTGTTCAGCAGGTTATTGAAATTTATTTCAGAATTAGGGTTGTGCTTCTCCTGTATAATACACAAACAATTACTACCTCAGTCATGCTTTGTTATTTTGTTTATTAAATTAAATTAACAAATTTAACAAGTTAATATTACAATTTAACTAATTAATATTAAAAGAACATGATAAATGTTCCATATTTGCATGACATTATGTAAAGTGGTCATTCCAGATTTATCTGACCAGAACAGATATTATCAAACATCTAAAATAACAAAAGCAAACAGTTTAGTCTTAGCACAATATTATTAATTACTTCATTGTGAAATATTAATTTTCAGTTACTTATAATTTTACCATGTTATTTTGTCTGTGACAACAAAAGTCTATTTAATATTTTCCATGGACAAACAGAAATGGGCATATACTTTGGGAGAAACTTTGTGAGAGAGTAAATGCAGAAGATTTTACCTTCTCTATTTGAATAAGAAAGGCCTCGATCATGTCCTGTGGTGGGGCAGAAGGATCCAGTGTCCTCAGTCGTGCCTCTACCTCAAACTTAAGAAAAGATTTGGCCTCCTCCACTTTCCCAAACATATTCTGGATCTTTCCAGAGAACGCTCCGACAATTTTGGGAAAAATGTTGTAGGCCTGTGAGACAAAAATGCAGAAAAGTATTGATGGTAAACATATTGTAGGTAGAAGGGGATAGAAGATTTAAAAATAATTTTCTTACTATTATTATTATTATTATTATTATACAGTGGCATTACAAAAATCCAACCTGCTAAAATTATATCCAATCTGAAAATGAATCCATAGACTTTAGCTATCAATAAGAGCAATGTTTTTAGTAAGTTCTGCATACTTTTTTTCAAATCTGTAAAACTCTGTTAGACTCTTTGTAAAAAGGCCTTAAGGTATTAAGACCAACTCTGGTATAATTGTCCTTAGATATACTGAAAAGTCCTAGATATACTGAATATGTTATAAAAATACATTTGGTTTAAAACAATTAAAAAATGGACATTTATCATTATGTTTGTCTAGTTTATCAATCAAACAAAATTGCCCATTACTCCAGGATGATATTTTAGTAAATGAATGGAAATACTACAGGATGATATTTTAGTAAGTGAATGAAAATACTATAGTAGTAAATAAAATATTAGAAGTATGCAGTTTTAAAATTATGTTTTACTCTTTTTTTTTACTTTTTTTTTTTACTTATTGACACATTTATATTCCCTCACAACTGGAGTGTACATAATAAAACATATACATACAGAAATAATGTCAATTTCTACTAGGAACTAGGAACCTTGAGGAATTATTGTGTGTAGGCTGGTTTTGAGCTTTAAACTGTAACAGGACACAATTAGCAATCACATTTTTCAGATTAGAAAGCCACTTTAACAAAAATGTTATTAAAAATAATGGGTTTTATTTCTCAAAACATAACTAATTAAACATGTCTAAATACAAATATTAAAGAAGAATACATTACCTGTCCGAGAGGACTGTCTAGAACACCAAAGTAGGAATCCAAAGCTCTTAGCACAAGTCTTAACTGAGGGTCACCAGATTTAAATCTTTGTCCAAGGATAATTGAGCAGATAACATTGCACACTGCTTCTGACATCAAGTCTCTGGGATTGAAAGCTGTATCTGGAGAGGAAAAAAAAATATTCAGAATGATTTCAGAATGACTTATTAAATTAGGGGTGTCGTAAAATACTGGCATTAATGACAAACGTGATATTTTAAAAACAAAATAAGACAAAAAAAATAAAGAGTTTTAATATCACTCATGTTAGTCTCAAAACCTTAGAAATTGCTTTGTAACATTTTCCAGACTCCGGAAAAAATGATTTTTTCTATTTCTGTTCACAAAATATTTTTCCAGTATCCTTGCAATTTGTCTACAGTAAACTGTAGATGGGCAGATATGTTCTTTATGATAAGCAGTTTCTTTCTCCTTTCAGTCCGGTCATGCACACCAGTGTTGTTCAGTGCTTTTTTTATAGACTCAAACATTAATATTAAGTAATGTGAGACAGACCTTTAGGTTCTTTGAAGTTACCCTGGGATCTCTCAGACTAGTACACACCTTGAAGTTGGAGTTGTCTTTGATGGTCTTGAATTTTCTCCATTGGTACATACTGTATTCTGTCTAACTGTTTATAGATGGAGTCCAACTCCAAAGCCTTGTAACATTTTCTAGCTTTATTGGAATCAACATCTATTTCTCTGAGGCCCTCAGAAACCTTTTTTTTTGAGCCATGATACACATCCACAAATGTGTGGCATGAGTGATCAGGTTTTGCTGGATCACTATTCTTTAAATAAAACAGTGTCTCCTACTCACAACTGATTGTCATCCCATTAAAAAAAAAGACAAAATATGATGATTTTTGTTTCATTTGTATTTGAACACCTGGCAATCAGCAAGAATTCTGGCTCAAGATTTGTTACTATGCCTTTAAAATTCCACCTCCACCTCACTCATTAACCTAAATTAGTAGCATCTGTCTGAGCTCTTTAAAGACACCTGTCCACCCCACAGTCAGTCAGACTCCAACTACTACCTTTGGCAAAACCAAAGAGCTGTCAAAAGACACCAGAAACCTCCACCCTAACCCTTACCCTAACCCTAACCCTAACCCTAACCCTAACCTAACCCTAACCCTAACCCTAACCTAACCCTAACCCTAATCTAACCCTAACCCTAACCTAACCATAACCCTAACCCTAACCTCCACAAGGCTGGAAGGAACTACAAAGCAATTGCCAAGCAGCTTGGTGAAAATAGATCAACTGTTGGAGGAGTAATTAGAAAATGGACTGTCAGTCTCCCTCAGACTGGGGTTCCATGCAATATCTCACCTTGTGGGGTATCACAGATAACAAGAAAGATGAGGGATCAGCCCAGGACCACATGGGAGGAGCTGGTCAATGACATGAAGAGAGCTGGGACCACAGTTTCAAAGGTCACTGTAGGTAGAACACTACAGTGTCATGGTTTCAAATCATGCATTGAACAGAAGGTTCCTCTGCTCAAGTCATCACATGTCCAGGCCCGTCTGAACTTTGCCAATGACCATCTGGATGATCCAGAGGAAGCATGGAAGAAAGTCATGTGGTAAGAGTAGAACTTTTTGTTCTAAACTTCACTCGCCGTGTTTGGAGGAAAAAGAAGGATGAGTTGCACCATACCTACTATAAAGCATGGGGATGGTAACATCATGCTTTGGGCTTTTGAGATAAGGACTGGACGACTGCACTGTATTAAGGAGGGGATGAATGGGGCCCTGTATTGTGAGACTTTGAGCAACAACCTCCTTCCCTCTGTCAGAGCATTGAAGATGGGTCGTGGCTGGGTCTTCCAACACGACAATGACCCGAAGCACACAGCCAGGAGAAACAAGGAGTGGCTCCGTAAGAAACATATCAAGGTTCTGGAGTGAGATAGTCAGTCTCCAGACCTAAATCCAATAGAACATCTTTGAAACTCAGATCTGTGTAAAGCCAAAATGGTCAAGACCTACAGGAAACGTTTGACCTCTGTAATTGCAAACAAAGGCTTCTGTACCAAATATTAACACTGCTTTTCTCAGGTGTTCAAATACTTATGTGCAGCAGAGCAATACAAATAAATTCTATAAAAATCACAATGTGATTTCCTGAATTTTCTAAAAATGCTGTCTCTCACAGTGGGAATGCACTTACAATGTGAATTTCAGATCCTCCATGATTTCTAAGTGGAAGAACTTGTAAAATCACAGGACAGGGGACACAGGAAAACATGTGGAATAAGGAGCTCTAATCAGGTGAGACCAAATTTAACATTTTCAATTAGGAACTTTTTCAAAAATAGAACCTAAATCATATTAAGAATCTGCGGCAAGAGTTCAAAATTGTTGTTTACAGATGCTCTGATTCCAATTTGACTGAGCTGGAGTTATTTTGCAAGGAAGAATGGGCAAAACTTGCAGTCTATTGTTTGAGCTTATAGGATTATATAATATATAACCATAATAATTTATTACAGTTTTTATTCTAATGTCTCTACAATCAAGAGAGAGACTGCCCCCTCAGGTCATTCATGTGAGTGATGGGAGGGACGTAAAAAGTTTTGTTAGGTCCTAGCAATCTAAATTCCTCATCATTAATAATAATTTTTTTTTAAAAAAGGGAGTAAAAAGAGCATTGGATAATAAAAACAGAAGATTTTCTTCACTTACAATTTTCAGAAGATACAGGAATGGATGAACAGAAATCCTCTTATTTAGTCCCGCCATGTTTTGCTAAGACAGACAGAAGCCTCCTCTAAAAAACCCCAGGGTTGGATGAGATGTTCTTTTTGGGTGTGACCGACTGTTAGTATTCAACCATCTCATCTCTTTTCAACTAAGCTGTGGGCTTTTTATAATGCAGAGCCTCTCTCCTCTCTCCAGTCAACGTCCTTTACTCAACGTCCATTATTCAAAAACCAAACTCTACATAATATATTCCAGCATTTCCCCCTTATGTGATCAGTGTTAAGAGGAGCACTCTTGCCCATCAATTAATGTAGTTCTGAAAGCTACAACCTTTGACGTCCCATATATTCGATTACATATCCAAGGCACTTAAGAAAAACATAGCTACATAGGGTTATGTTATTTCTTCATCAAAATTAAGGAATATTTGCACTCTTTACATTGTTTGACATGATTCTATCCTTCAATAAAAACTTATTTTAACAAAGACACTTCCTAAAATGTTGCAATATTTTATAAACCACACACATTTTCTAAACTATGCTATAAACAGCACCCTGATTTGTGTATAACCATTGGCACCAAACACATACAGTTATGCTCATAAGTTTACATACCCTGACAGAATTTATGATTTCTTTCACTCATGGTTAGTGTTTGGCTGAAGCCATTTATTGTCAAACAACTGTGTTTACTCTTTTAAAATCATAATCACAACACAAACTAGCCAAATGATCCTGATCAAATGTTTACATACCCTGGTGATTTGGTCTGACAACTTGAAACAAATAGGTTTGAATGACTATTACAGGAAACCATATTCACTTGTGATCTGTTTGCTTGTAATTAGTGGGTGAGTATAAAAGGTCAATGAGTTTCTGGACACCTGCTGACCCTTGCATCTTTCATCCAGTGCTGCACTGACGTTTTTTGGATTCTAAGTCATGGGGAAAGCAAAGAAATTGTCAAAAAATCTGTGGGAAAAGGAAGTTGAACTCTATAAAACAGAAAAGCGATATAAAAAAATATCAAATGAATTGATGATGCCAATCAGCAGTGTTCAAACTCTAATTAAGAAGTGGAAAATTAGGGGTTCTGTTCAGGTAGTCCAACTAAAATTTCAGTCATAACTGCCATGAAAATTGTTCAGGATGCAAAGAAAAACCCACAAATAACTTCAAGTGAAATACAGGACTCTCTGAAAAAAATGTAGTGTAATGAAGTGTAGCTGTTTCAAAATGCACAATAAGGAAGCACTTGAAGAATGATGGGCTGCATGGTCGAGTTGCCAGAAGAAAACCATTACTACTCAAATGCCAAAAATTATCGTGTTTACAATATGTCAAACAGCACAGAGACAAGCTTCAAACCTTCTGGCACAAAGTCATTTGGAGTAAAGAGAGTAATATTTAACTTTTTGGCCACAACCACACACACTACATGCTTGGACATTCCAACATGACAGTGATCCAAACACAAGGCCAAGTCGTCATTGGCTACAGCAAAATAAAGTGAAGATTCTGGAGTTGCCATCTCAGTCTCCTGACCTCAATATCATTGAGCCACTCTGGGGAGAGCACAAATGTTTATGCAAGACAGCCCAAGAATTTACAGGAAGTGGAGGCTTTTTGCAGCAAGAATGGACAGCTTTACCATCTGAAAAGATAAAGAGCCTCATCCACAACTATCACAAAAATCTGCCATTGATTTAAAGGGGCATTACACTGTATTAAGAACTGGGGTATGTAAACATTTGATCGGGGTCATTTAGGTAATTTGTGTTGTGATTAGGAGTAAAAAAGACGTTTTTTTAAAGAAAAGGTTGTGTGTTATCAATAATATTCTCTGGAAAATGGTTAAGAAATCATAAATTCTGTCAGGGTATGTAAACTTATGAGCACAACTGTATAACATACTAATGGAGATGTACCTCCAAATGTCTTGAGAGTTTGCACCAGACAGCTGGCCTCTTCCTTCACTTTGTCCTCGATGCTGCGGCGACCCATGCCAAAGTTCTTCAGGGTTGAGAGACACAACCTGCGTAACTGCTTCCACCTGTCCCCACTGCTGACCAACACACCTGAACAGCAGAACAGAACATGTTCTTAAACATGTCAAAAATTTGAGAACTGTATTTAACATAACTTCATAATCTTTTAAAAAACAAACAGTCTAACTTAGTTATACTATATTTATATTTCTACATATTATGCTTCCTACTTCTACATATAACTTTCAGTAATTAGCTTATCGCTAAGTTTCTCCCAATCAATCACAGAAAAAAAACTAAATGTTATGTTTGGCCAGGACAAGCTATGGCATTATAATTGTTGTGGGGCAGCTGATGTATGAGTGATGGACTTAGATTAGTACTGTTCAGTCTATACTGTAAGAAAAGGACGTTGGCAAAATTAATCAGTCATTTAGTAAATACTGGAAAGTTATTTATATGAAATGTTTTGTCTATGTACTGTGTATTGTAGGCGCACAATAGGAAGAAAAAAGAACTTTAAAGTACTTTTAAAAAGTAGCCTGGTCATAGCAAACTTCCAAATAAGTGCATACACACAAACTACCTATACCGTTTTGTTTCGTTTTAACATCCACTGGCATTTCAGTTTAGTAATGCAGCTCTACTGATGTTTATCTCCTTAGCACTGAATAAACTCACCATAACCTTTTGTGGCCTTCAGTAACATGGGATAGGTGGCCCTGCCACTGAACTCTTCACCCAGACCAATCATGGAGTCCTTCAGAGCTTGATATCCAGAAATCACCACAACAGGAGTGTTGGCAAACCAGACGGTAAAAACAGAGCCATACGTTTTACTCAGCTGTTGAAGAAAAAGGTGATATTAGATACACATTTTTTAACTTGTTTGGAGAGATTTTCAGATTTGCATTTGTTGCTCAGTGAAAAACACCAAGCCAGAGTGGAGAAGCCAATCCAGATACTCCAGGGCAGACTGCTTATCTCTCCTACTAACATTGTCCTCTTGAATAAGTCAATAAGAGACAGACATGCCCTAGGCTTTACAATTATACAATTATATGAAGGAGAAAGTACTTCCATTTTTCTCAGATCTCTTAATCTCTTACCACATAAAGCTTGTCATTGTTCATACATGGGAGCACTTCTGCTCTTCCAAGAACCCAAAACGTAGTCACTGCCCATACCTTTTCAATGCTTAATATTGAAATATTGAATTACACAGAGCATCCTGAATAAGAAGAGATACAAAGTCCAAGTATGTTAATGTACAGTCCCCTCCATCATTATTGGCACTCCTTGGTAAGATGTGTTAAAAGCCTTAAAATAAATTCAGTTTTTATTGCAGAAGCATACTCTCACATGGAAAATTGTAAAAATAAATAAATAAATAAATAAATAAAATAAACCTTAAACAATAAACCTTAAACTCAAGTGAATTTCAAAAGGAAAAAATCCCTGACTAAGAAATTTTATTTTTATATAAAATCACCTGTTCCACAATTATTGGCACCCCTAACAATTTCTAGGAAATAAATGTAATTGAAGTATTTCTGTCATTTGTACAGTAGTTTACAAAGTTGATCAGAGACTCTAGTAACATTTAATTAATAATTTATCACTTCCTGTTTCCCTGGAGTATAAATATAACATGACACAGACCAATAATTCAATTTATTTTAAGGCTCTTAACACATCATAACCAGGGGTGCCAATAATTATGGAGGGCACTGTATGTTAAAAGTTCTGTTCTGGACAACACTCCAAAATAATTAGTTCCCTTAATAAAATTAGCTAAATTTAACATATGAAATAAATCAGATATGCAATGATTGACATTGACAAAAGATTTGTAAGGTGCTTATTTCTTTTCATTGTGCTTTGGCCCAGCAAGGTTTTCTTAAGTAAAAACCATAAGAAAATTGGCATTCCAATAGCAATATTTGGTGAAGCCACCCTTGGTGGGAATAAGAGCACTGAGATACATTGTGTGATGCTTAACAAACTTCGAGTTTGGTTGTAAGTGAGCAAACAATGGAGTAGGTCATGTTTTGACAAATCCTGATGAACATTTGTTTAAAAGTTATTTTTTGGTATTCATCAATCAGTAAAGACACTAAGGCCCTCTCTTATGCCTTTACACTTAATCACAACTCTGGTGAGCAGTTTGCAAAAATGTATTTGGCCTCCAGGGTGAACGTGATGAAGCTGCAGGCATGACAGGGTACAGCACCACCAAGATACTGAAACGTGAGATATTCTGAAAAGCAATATGGCTGGATTGTCAGTTAGATGTCTGATTTTGGAGGATCTATTCTTCTGAGTGACTCTGCTTCTCTAAGATGCTCTTTTTATGTTTTGAACCCTTTTTGTGTAGTTTTTGCCATATGTTTAGGATCATTATCTTACTGGAAGACCTAATGATGACTCATCTTTAGTGTCCTAGCAAAGGCCTCCAGACTTTGATTTAAAATATCCTGGTATTTTAAGGAGTTCATAATGCCATGGACCCAAACAAGGTCCCCAGGGCCTTTCGAAGAAACACAACCCCGCAGCATCACAGATCCCCCATTATACAATATGCATGAGATGCATTTCTGCATATTCATCCTTGGATTTAAGCCAGAACCACTTAAAATGTTTGTTGCAAAAACTCAATTTTAGTCTAACCTGACCAAAGCACATGGTCCCAGTTGAAGTCCCAGTATAGCTTAGCAAACTCCAGACATTTATATTTGTGATTGTAGGTGAGAAAAGGCATTTCTCCCAAACAGCTTGTCGGCATGGAGATAGTATCTTATGGTTGTCATGGAGACTTTGTGACCCCAAGATACCACTCTTTGGTGCAGTTTTGCAGTGCAGTGGTGCAGTGAGCTTTGGAGAATTTTTTACTTCTCTTACCATCCTCCTCATTGTGCATGTTGGAAACATAAACGTGGGTCCTTGTCCAGTCTTGTTTGTCACTGTACCAGTTATTTGAAACTTTATTATTCCTCTCACTGTAGATACAGTCAGGTTTAGGCAAGCAGCTATTTTCTTTTAGCCATTAACTGATTTATGAAGGTCGACACATTTGCCTTACTTGAAAGATGTTCTCTTGTGTGGTAAAGAGCAATATAACTCTTTGTCCTGTCATTATTATTCCCTATGGACACAGGAAGTAATCAATTTTAAATTAGAATGTCTTACAACTTACTCTGATCAACTTTAAAAGCTAGACTAGAAATTATAAAAATGCTTCAATTACATTTATGTTTTAGGAATTGATAAGGGTGGCAATACTTGTGGCACATGTGATTTTATTAAACATAGTAATTTCTTCTTAATGTCAGATTTTTTCTACAATTCTCAATGTAAGATAATGCTCCTGCAATAAAAATTGAATTTATTTTAAGGTTTATAAGGCTTTTAACCAGGGGTGCCAATAAATGTGGAGGGCACTGTATTTTCTTTAAACTTTTATCAGTTAAATAAAAGTTCAAGAGAATGAACAAATTAAATATGAACCCAAATTGATTGACCATAGTTTTTGTTGATTTACCTGGCAATGCAAACAATATGTGTGCAATCAGTGTCCACTACTAACCTGATTTCTTTTTTTCAGTGTGAAGGTCAGTAAGAATTGTAGGAGAAATGCTTGGAACATGAAACCAATGCAAGACTTGTGTTGAGATGCAAGTTGTTCATTAAAGCTATATTCCAATAACTTTTAATATTTAATATAAATTTTTTGTATGGGTTTTTTTTACAACGTACACAGATACATTACCAAATTGTCAGTCTGAAAGACTAGCTATACTTAGTCCATACAACTTCTAGATAATACTAATGGTAAGTATAACAAAAGCCAGTATAATGTAAAGTTAGACCATTTTTAACTGTTTGTCTGTTTAAGAGGGTGTATATTGTCATATATAACAGTCTTCAGTTTGCAGGACAGAATAATCTACAAGCAACAGTATTTTCACCATTAAATGTCCCTAGTGTCCTGTGTCCTGGTTGTAGGCTTCTGTCTAAATTCAAGCATTGGATACTCAGTATGTTCAGTATGTGGTTAGATAATATCTGGATTTGCCCAAATAGTGGAATCTGAGTATGACAAAATAAAGCTCTAACATAGGAGGGTGTTTTTAAGTAAATAATAGCACAGTGTAGCAAATCCATGAAATGAATTATAATATTCATTTCTGTATATTGTATACTGTATATACAGTGTATACTGTACTGTATATAGCAGAGATGACAATAAAGTTTACAATGACTTTGACTTTATTCACTATAAAACTTAACAACTGCAGTAAATACAGCAGAGATTAATGTAAATGCATATATAGCTCATACTGGATATAACTGGTATTTATGGTTAACTCTATACACTATTCTATACAACACACTGCTCTATACATTGTCTCTAAACTTCATGACACTGAGAAAATACTGTCTTCAGTTAAGTCCTGTATGTAGTGACATGAGCT
Organism: Lepidarchus adonis; assembly: GCA_037576955.1. Lineage (NCBI taxonomy): Eukaryota > Metazoa > Chordata > Actinopteri > Characiformes > Lepidarchidae > Lepidarchus > Lepidarchus adonis. Next base: position 4,833 of record JBBIGC010143193.1, on the reverse strand, counting down.
GGAGGTACAGAGAGTTTAAAAGTCTGACCCCACTGCCATCAAACTTTTAAACTCTCTGCTCCATTAAACTGACCCCTGGGTCTTGTGCAATAATACTCTCGACTTCTTCTGCCAATTGAATATCCAATGTACAATACATCTGACATGCAATTCTCTGGAATTCAGCTTCATAAAATACATCTAATGTGCCATTTTACTTTGCTGCTGTGCACTTTCTGCTCCTTTTATTTAACCAGCACGTTGTAATTCTAATCTATTAGACAGTATTGTACATCTGTTTTATATTTTTATAGATTTTTAAGTTATCTAATGCTGTTGCACTTTGTGTTGTTTAACTGTTTTAAGTTAATGCTAATTTGTTTTTATTCTGGTCAGAACGAAATCTCACTCTACTTGTACAGTGACTATAAAAATGTCTATTCTTTTCTACTGTAAATGTGTTGCCCACCTGAAGGTAGTGCTTGTACGGTTCCTTTACACGCAGCTGAAAGAAGTTTCCCACCAGTGGAGCAGGAGCAGGACCAGGCGGGAGCCTCTCAAAAACCTTTCCACGGACATTCCCTCGATTCTTCCATAACAGAAATAACACAGCAGTGACCACGAATGCGGATAAAACGATCTCCATTAAACCGTCCATTCTGCACAAACGAGGAAAATCTAATAACTAAAGTTGGACAGAAACTGAAGGGTCGCAGCGGACACGCAGGTCAGACAGTGACTGAGAGTGTATTGGCAAAAAATGCGGAAGTGCACGATTATGCGGTTTGATTAGGGAGGTGGAACATCACACAATCCTTTAGGAGAACGGGTTCTTCTATACTTGTAAATAATTATACAGACTGATTTTTTTCAAGATAACGTGCTGTTTTCGTACACGATTATTATAAATGACCATAATGTGTCTGCTGTATTAGTAAAGAAGATGATAAACATTAGTTTATCTAAACTAACCACTGGCTTGGATGTGGAGCACGTCACATGAGGTAAGATTAAAGCACAAGATGAAAAAGATGATGATGTTGAAATTATAATAGGATTTAAATGTCCCACATACTGGGTAAAGAGGGACACCTTTTAAAACAACTGTGGTTGAATTCAAGTGGAGAATTAACTCAGTTCTTCAGGAACCCTAATAAAAACTTAAAACTTTTCTGTGTTACACTTATAGTGAATATAGTATTTATTTGGGTAAAATAGATCCTGGTACATAGATCAGCACTGCTTTTCACCTCAGTCATTTTTAAATGAAACACATTTAGGCATAAAAAATATCACTTTTTATAGTGAAAAGCACTCACATGAATATATTGCTTTATATGGTCAATTAAATAAAATGAATATATACTGGAAAAAAGGTTACAACATAACAAAATGTATTCAAACACCATTAAAAGCCTTGTTATCTTCTTTTAGACTGAAGTTGACTTACTAATAATTATTCCCTGTTCAGAACATAACAATCATAGTAGTGAGACATGCGAAGCTGCATAGACAGGACAGGGTTCACTCTCCTCTGCAGGTTGATTAGCTATAAAGGAGAAGCAATGAAAGAGGGAAGTTAACTGCCTTTCTACACATCATACTTACATGTGATGCGTGTGAAATGTGCATAATATATTTTTGTGTACAATATATTTTTATTAAATAAATGAATTATCATTTAAAAACTGTATATCTAATATTCTTTCTAAAATTCTCTTTCTCTCATGACACAAATGACACAAATGATACAAAGTCATTCATGTCTGTTTTCCTCAGATGATCCCAGAGATCCAACATTAGGCAGCAGAAGAAGTGAACCTATTCTACAATGAGCCACACACTCTAAAGTTGCACAGTAATGAAGCAGGTTTAATTGAGTACTGTACTTAAGTACAGTTTTTGAGTATATGTACATTACTTAAGTATACAGGGTCCTCAACTTGCATTGTACTTGACTTACAAAAATGTGTGGTTACATCACTGGCCTTTTTTTAAAGCACATATTGATAGTAGAACGCAGTTGAACACCTACTAAATGCTTTATGAAGGTCAATATATATCATTGTGAATACACCACAATGAAATGCATCCTCTGCATTTAACCCATTACACATGCACACGTGGAGCAGGGGGCAGCCGTCAACAGCAGCGCTGTTTTGTTATTTAAGTATTTTATACTGTGATGTAGGTACAGGAGTTATGCTTTGTCCACCTGTATGCTTTGTATGTAACTAATTCTAAATAATTTAAAAAAAATAATGTAGAAACCTGGTACACCAAGCTTGTATTTTTTAGCAAGGTTGCTTTGTTACTTACAGCTTTGAAAAGCCTGAAAAACAACAATTCGATATCGCAGAGAGGTCAGTGGCAAACAGGGTCAAAGTTTAACCAATTTGAACTTTGAGTGGTATGTTCATGTTCCCTATTACTTTGCAATATAACACCATGAACTCACAATTCAAACACATAAAGAAGAATCATTATGGGAAAAGTTTGGTTGCATCATGCATCATTTTTCTTATATCATGCTGATTTATTCTGAAAGTTGTCTGGGTCCAAATAACAAGATAGCAAGAGAAGAACTGGCAAAGTTGAACTAACAGACTTTAAAAACTTGACATTTATGCACATAAAACTCTGTAAGTGCTATAGTAATTCAGGATGATCTGAAGAAATGTTCTTTAAGAAGCCATATACAAAATGTTCTCCATTTGACTACTGTGGACTATAGCGATTGACTATTGCACAGATTTTTTTACAGTACTTTGCTTTTATTTATTTTTTTTTAGTTATCAACAGGAAATAGAACTACACTTATCTGACAGGGAACTGTAGACAACACTGATTTCCTGCTTACTTTGCAGCCTGGATCATAAGGAGGCAGACCAACCGTGACATGATGCACCTCCTCACTCCTACTGAGCAGAGCCCATATGGACCGAACCACTTACTTGGGCTCATTGCTTCTATTAGTTCTTAGTCGTATTTGTACATTCATTCATTTATTCATTTATTCATTAATTAATTAATTCATTCATTCATTCATTCATTTATTTATTTTCTAGCTTCATCACTCTTCGGTGTCAACCAGAGGAGGATAGTTTTCTTCTTCTGGTTCCTTCCAAGGTTTCTTACTACAATTTAAACTGTTTTCTCTTTGCCTCTGTCACCTTTGGCTTGCTCATTGGGCCCGGACCTGGATTCTATACATTTTGTAAAAGCCACAAGCTCAGGGAAACTGATTCTCTCCCATAATTTCTCTCTGCTACATCCAACAAGACTGCACATAGACAGCCTTATGCAAAAGTTTAGCCACCCCTTCATAAATAACATATTTTGGTCACTTTTCAATTGAAAACATGTAAAGTCACAATATTTTCAGCAGACATTGATGCATAGTTACTTTTTATGTCATAAATTGATAAAAGATTAAAAATAAATAAAAACATTATTGTGGCACTCTGCAAAAGTTTGGGCACCCTACATAATCAGTACTTAGTAACACCTCATCTGGCAGATACCACAGCTCGCAAACACTTTCAATTCTTGTACTTTGAATTTTCTCCCATTCTTTCTTACAAAAGGCTTCTAGTTCTGTAATATTCTTTGGTCGTCTTGCATGCACAGCTCTTTTAAGATCTACCCTAGATGTATTTTAATCTGTATTTATATTTAAAACTCTACCTGAACAATGGGCTTGAGAGTACCAGAGAAAGAATCTTGCACAATGGCATTACTGGTTGTGTCCACAAACAGTTCATCTTGTTTTCCCTCAGCTAAAGACGTCCAAATGGATTTTTTAAGTCTGAGCACAACGATTGATGGTCATGAGACGTTTTATGAAATCCAGGACAGGTGGGCATGTGCTGTCACAGAGTCTGGATGACTCAGCATTTTGATACGATATGTTTTGTTTAAGTGATGTATGTATATCGAGATTATGATGTTTCTTCCTTGAAGGCTGGGAACATCAGCATCTCTGTTTAAGATGACAAAGCTTTTGAAGACTGAAAAATACATCATACAGTGAGTTGGAGTTATAATGTGGTCAGAAAGTCTTACATGTTTTGTGACCCCAGATTTACCAGTTCTGTGAGCCTAGAAACACCCATTTCTATTAGTGCATTCATGATGAATGTATACCCGTACAATCTAAAGGGCAGCTGATGTCTACATATAGAAATATAATCTGTATGTGCTATTCATTCTATATGTGTCTCATCTCCACATAGCATTTAAACATTACTATTTAGATTATCTAAACAAAGATATTTTTAAATAATAAGTGCACTGAAGTTAATGTAATATTTATGTGGTTCCTTGTACAGCAGGGGGCAGAGCTTTGTACTTAGAACATACATATTTCCATATATTGTCATGTATATATTTGATATTTTATTTACAAATAATTTATTGTGTGGTGCCCTTGTGTGAACTAAATATATTTATAAACAAAATTATAGTCAGTGTTGTTGGTGGTGATGGTGTTGGTGTTGTTACTACAAGTACCACATATAAGGTCAAGTGTTTTTCTCTTCAGATATGCTTGCAGATAGAGAATTATAAACTGAGATTTGATATTGTCATTGCAATTTTCACATGCACTCACTCAGGTGTATTCACATTTGAGTGGAGAGGCACTGATTTCTGTGGTGCCCTTATGCCCTTCTTACCTTTTGTTTTGCCCCTGTTACGTAGTTAGTAATAGTCATAGTCAAGCCATATTTAACGTTCAAAATTTTTGAAAATAAAAAAAGATGTCTCATTAACCAACCTGTTACAGCCACACCAGGTTCCACCGACACGCCCCCTCCCCGTTCACAATCCCCAGAGTTCTGACGAGCCACACCT
>JBBIGC010143180.1:0-20044 GCA_037576955.1 Lepidarchus adonis | reverse complement strand
CTGCTTTTAAACTTTCCAGCGCTCCCCATATACATTACTAACGGTGCTCTCTCTCTCTCTCTCTCTCTCTCTCTCTCTCTCTCTCTCTCTCTCTCTCTCTCTCTCTCTTCACTCATTTTCACCAAATCCTCTTTTAAATTGCTTTATTTATTATTTAAACCACTTCCCCTTGTGTTCCTTTAATGGACTTTGGGTTAAAATCTGTCAATATCATTGATTTGGCGTGCAACATCTCATTAATTTATTACTTTATGTTTCTGTCCTTTTGACAATATCTTCATATTGTTGTTGGTGTCTTGCTGCATCTGCATAATTTTCCATTTGACATACCTTCAAAAAACCCTCTTTCTTCTGCTGATCCTGATTGCTGTGGCCAGGCAGGGCAGGCATTCCTGGCCTTTCAGAGGTATAAGCTGGGGGCTGACTCAGCCCTGTTCTCGCAGGACTACACTGACCCCAGCCAGGACGCAGCAGCCGCTCCCTACAGTGCTTTCACCAGCGGAGATGACCTCGAGAGCCCAGGGGGAACCGGGTCATACCAGCAAGCCAGCAGTGACGGAGCATTTGATGCATCTGCAGGGTACCAGCGCCAAGAGTACTAACACCAACATGGAAGATAGGTGGAGTTCAGTTCGTGCTCAAAGGTGGCACAGGGTTATGTAAGGTCCAGATATTTTACAACAAATGCAATATACACTACCATTAAAAAGTTTGGATATCGCAATTCAGTATTAGCAACTTTTTACTTTAAAGTTAGTGTGATTAATGTGTTTATTTATTTATTTATTTATTTATTTATAATTTATATTTATATATTTATATATTATTGTTTCTAACATTATTACTATGTAATGCACTTAATGTTATATATATACATATTAAATCCCTGCAACTGTGATATTTCATTTTGGTGCCCTTAAATATAAATATTTTGTTCTTTGCTTGTTTGTTTATTTGTTTCATTTTCTAAGGGATAACAGAACAGGGAATATACTTAAATACGCAATTACTTTTTAAAATTATTATTCATTTGACTTTTCGTATAAACAAAGTATACACAGAATATGGTCTGTGCATATGTTATGGCACTTTATATATTTTATGCCTTTTTTACATTGTTTAAACCTCAGCAAATGAATATAAAGTGTTACAATTGGCAAAATAATACCATATTCAAGTGTGTTCTTTGTAGTGGATGCATACTTACAAAATCAACAAAACCAATACATGCATATAACTATATATAATATATACTTTGTTTGCTATAGAATCATCTGCAGCTCTTCATCATTTATATAATTCTTTACAGATTTTATATATTCATATTACAATTGTTTTATACACTCAACAACAAAATTGGTTTAATTTGATTGAATATTGATTCCAGTTTTTTGAACAAAGGCTTTTTAATGGTAGTGTATATGGCAAGTTCAGAACACTTTCAGCCATCCGTACTGGTTTATGTGGCTTTTCAGTTGTCCTCTTGATCCTTCAGAAGTCAGCGTGGGAAAGCTAGTGTTGATAGGGGGTTTTGGTTTAGTTTTACAGAATGAATTGATTTTTGAGTATAGCAGTAGGTGAGTAAAGCTCAGTGCTCATGCTCATACCAGTTTGCCTTTAGCCCTAGCAATTTGATTTAGCATGATCACTTGCTAACGGTGAGTGCTGGCATTAAATTCATTGGTACATTCAAGGACATCTTGTACTTTTTGCATTTATGATGAATATGTGTCAACATCTGCACATTTGTTTACATTAAAGGATGTTCAAGCAAAAAAACTTGAATTTACACACCCGGATGTGGTCCATCAACTAAGACACCCTTGGAGTCAAATTTTTGCTCCTTTAGTTTAGAACTGCTACACTAGAAGTCACCCAAGTCCTATTTATGAATGCATTCCCAAAATGTCTCTGTACCCACTCAAACCACATCCAGCTCTTCATTAGAGTGGCACAGACCTGTGGGTGTAGTTTAGGACCCATCCTGACTTATTGTGAGCTTGTAGAGTTGCTCTCTGGGTGGGTAGGATAGCCCACTCTTTCATCACTCAGCAGTGGAATCTTTCTTTTGATGTGTGTATGATATTTCTGTTATCATTCTCCTCAAAACGTGTTGCTCTGCCCAACAACATTGCTTTAGCAGCAATTCAGAAGATGTAGTGGCTGGCTTCATGCGAGCAGTTAGCTACACTGTCATTTATTGCTCAGAGTCCAAATATGTCCTAAAGCCACATCCCCACATTTTGGGGAAGAATTTATGAAAATGTTACGAGTGACTTTAGACTTCTATTTGTAGAAATGCCAGGCTCGTAGCTACTGTTCTCAATTAAAGAACCAGAATATGGACCATAAACATGACCGATTGATTAGATCAGGGGCAATAGAAAAAACTTTGGTAAATTTGATATTTATTTATTTATTTATTTATTTATTTATTTATTTATTTATTTATTTATTTATTTATTTATTTATTTATTTATTTATTGGCCAAACAACTCCTTTAAACACATCCACATCTCTCTTTTAAAAAGACATGCAGCAAATGCTACTGGATTAAGCCTAGTCTTGCATTAATTCAACCTAAGTATTGGACTCATTTTGCTCTGGGAAGCTTCCTGTAGCCTCAAGACACTGGTCATATCTAATGGAAAAACACTGCCGTTAAGACATTTCTGATCACAGTGGAATCTGTGCTCTCGTCAACCATTTGTTGTTTGTCTGTATGTGTCTATCCACTGGCACCTGGAACAAGTAATAGTGGGATTTTAGATGAACAATAATGACTACAACACTACTCGCATCTTTAAACCACCTGAATAATTGGACAATAGTCAGGGGCTATAGTTATCAAGACGGAGTTTGACCGATACACAGCCAGCCCATATTAAAGGGCACATTTCAATGAAAACAGTTTTCTTTAGATTATTATGTCAGCGCTCAAATACACCACTGATATACCAGTCCATGGACTCCCTATTAAATTAAACTGCAAAAATGCATTGTTTTTGTGATGTCATTTAAAAGCCAGGCCTACTTTTTATATGAGGCACAATACAGGACAGAAGAGAATTAACTTAGTTTATTTCCATTTTCCTGTCTTAAAGTACAGAAACTAAATCAAAATGGTCATATTAAAATGAATTTTTGTACATGACTACACTGAAGTGGACAAAATTGTAAAAAAACCCCAAAAAAAACAAACAAAAAAAACATAAAAATTACATGGGCACAGCTGTCTAAGGGTCTGCCCTGTCATTGGGAGATCCCCGCTGTTACTGCAGCCATTCATAGCTGGGAGTCCTATCTTCCCTCTACCATTGCTCTTCATCCATCAGCACAATGCTGATTTAACAGAATTGAAATTTCGTGTTGTCCTCTGAGTGCATTAAGTGGTTCAATGACATTTTGTTAACAGCCATGTATAAAGTGGAACTTCACACGAGTTCACATGTGTTAGCCTTTACCCTCCCAGTATTCCCAGTATCACATGATGGTCAGTCTGAGCTACCAACTGGGACTGGAGGTGACAAAATTGGACAGAAGGTCAGGAAAAATCCCCAAAACAGCAAAAGAAAAAAACACATGTGATGCTATTTTCCTTTATTTACCAGTTTTGACAATGAAAAATAATCAGCTGAGATTAATTTGCTCTTTAAAAGCAGTATCTGTGATGAACCTTGATATCAGGTGGGCCCTTCACAACACAAGAAATGTTGCAGGAATACAGTTCAATATTCCATTGTAAGCTATTGGTGAGAAGATCCCACTAAATGACATTGTGAATTCTGGATTGAAGGCCCATATTTTGTCTTGTTTTATCCAAGTGTAAAGGAACAAGTCCACTGGGTTTCACTATTAGGACAGTCCCGCTGTTTTACTGAATGGATCAGTCTGATGGATCATACTTTCAGATGACATCATGCAGATAAAACTCCTATAGAAGAGCTAAATATATGTATATAGATATGTAAATCTGTAATTGAATATAAAAGTGTAGAGGTTTTATTTTAACGCAAGGTCATTGTGTGAGAAGTATGTATATTCAGTGCATTTATGTCCCTCATGTATGTATGTATGTGTGTAGATATGTATGTGCGCCCTTTATTTTTAACATCTCATGAAGTTCTGAGAATACAGTTTTATTTTGGAATAATAATTAAATTCAATTAAAATACAAAAAAAAAGTTGGCAGACCAAACTATATAGCTACATGTGATCTACTCTGTGTTATTAATCTAGATATAGCTACAGAAAATGAAAAGCAGTTTACTGAGTGCTACTGTTTTTGATGTGATGGATTTTAATCTGTACAAACAGAAATAAATTTCCCCAACATTTCCTCCCAGAATGTGTGTTTTATTATACACTACATTATTTGTCTGTTGTTAGTTGTACTCAGCAAGGGTTTCTTTACAATTATTTTCTGCATAATTCAGTCTTTAAAATGTAAATTTACTCCTTCAGAGTGACCAGTCAGAATCATTCACACTGATGACAAATGGAACCAGGCGTCATGTACTGTACAGACAAAAAAGACAGAAAAACCTGATTTAGAAAACACTACACTGTACATGTCATGACCCTAGATTAGACCCTGTTCTTGCCATGGACTGTCTGCAGAATAATGCTTACAATAAGGAGAATTCACCTGGAAACTTGCATGTTTAAAGCAACCTTACAGAAAGTTACTTTAAAGAATTACAAGTACACAGGCTAATGCCTAAAACTTGGTTTGCAGAAGTTTTTATAAAAGGCTGAGGCCTAAAACAGTGAGGTACATTTACATTGTACATGTAAAGCATTTTACAGACTCTCTTAAACATGTACAGTAGGGGTTCCAGATCCGGTCCTGGAGGCCTGGCATCCAGCACTGTACTGTGATCTGCTCAGACACACATGGTTCAATTCACCTGTTTATTACTGAGTTTAGTGAGTCTGTTTAAGGACCTAACAAACTGCTGGCTCGTGTAGGTTCACTGCTCTTTTGGATAATAAGTAAAATGTCTATAAATGTGTTGTATACATTGTGATCCCTGATTCCATCCACCAGCACTGTAAATAAATGAGACTTTATCTGCAATTAAGCATTTTTAAGCAAGAAACTCATTAGAAATGACATTTTTTACATCTTAATGAATTATGCAGAAATACTGAAAAGTGGAATTGTCCTTTAACCCGGTGCCCTATGACATGAAACAATAATGTTAGTTTAAAAAAAAAAGAAAAACCTACACAGATCCTCCATAACATTAACACCACTGACAGGTGAAGTGAGTAACATTGAGTGTCTAATTATTTTATTACAATGGCACCTGTCAGGGGGAGTGGGATTTATTAGGAAGTGGGTAAATGGTCAGTTTTTTTCAAGTTGATGTGCTGAAAGGATCTGAGTATTTCAACCCTTTCTGGGCAACCTGCACTCAAGGCTCACTGAGGCATATGGGGAATGAAGGTTAGCCTGTCTGGTCTGACAGACGGTGTCAGGTCAATGCACTTTAAACATATTTTGATTTCATTATTGGCCACAAGATGGGGGTAAAATAAAAGAATTGCTCTGATTAGAAGCGAGAGCTTAAATCTTATATATAAAATAATAATAATAATAATAATAATAATAATAATAATAATAATAATAATAATACACCCCCACACATATATAGAGGGGGGGTGTACCAATTAATACTTTAAAAAAATCTTTTTTACTTTGTTAACTGTAGTGTTTCAAATCTTAAGTACAATTAAAACATCTGGGCAGCCGATATTTAAGCGTGCATTTAGACCAGAAGTCCGTGGATTGGAGCGCAGCCGTTTACTTGACGCATGTTGTTAGTGCACTAAAATGTAGGAAGCAGTGCGTAGGGCGCAATTCTGCACTCCTGAAAGAAACTCAAACGCCCCCCCAAAGTACAAACATGGCGGCCCAGCGGAGGACTCTGATGCAGAGTGTAAGACAATAAATGTCATTTTTGCTTTTCTTCCTACTTTTTAAGGGTGTTTAAGGACAACCTTATTTAAAATAGCACTTATTACATTTTGTTTGTTTGCGTTTTCATGAATATATGCGTGTATTTCAGCCTATCAGAAGCACGGAAGTCTTTGTTTAGCTACCATGCTAGCAAAATAACGTCCGATGCTAAACAGTCTTTAAAAGTTGAAATATAAAGAGGACAGTTTAAGAAAGAAGAAGACACGACTAAATATCTGCTTATACTCACATAGCACACGATATGGACATTTATACACACTTGGTACAGTGTTCCCTTGTCTTTTTGTAATAATGGCGTGTAGATAGAGCTGTCCATCGTTTCATTTAATGCGCTGTATTTACCAACCGGCTAATTATGAAAACTAGTATAATTGTGGTGACTGACAACTTTAAAAGTGAGAGTCCAAGAAGCTTCATTAAAAGTATTAGAAAAGGGAAATCAGGATGCTCATGCAGCGTGTCCATGTCCTGTTCTGCTTCTTCTGAAGCCTTACCTGCACTTTCTCCTCTCTAACACAACCCTTTGGAACATCTTAAAGTGGCAAACAGATATGTTATATGGGTTATACATGAAAAATAATAAATATTTTTTGCCTCCCCATAACCATTGTACTGGCTGCTTTACTATTGTGCCTTTAAGATGGCATACACTCATCAGCCATAACATTAACATTTACACCACCTGACTAATATTGAGTAGATCTGTGGTGCTATGCATGTTCTGACCCCTTTCTATTAGAACGAGCATTGATATTTCAAACCACAGTAGCTCTTCTGTGGGATCACATCAGACCAGACAGTCTAATCTTCATGCCCCACTTCCATCAGTGAGTCTTGGGTGCCAACCCTGTCAGTGGTTGTCTTTTCTTGACTCTTAAAAGTAAGCACAATACCATGTTTACCACTGTGTTACATCACCTTTCATTTTACATATACGGTATATCTGATAGGGCATTCTGGGAAAGTGACTGTCTGTATACTAGTATGTGAACAATATAGACTGGGGAGTGAATTGTCTAATTGACAGAGCCTGACAGAAACTGCCTCTGTGTTTAATTAGACAGTGTGTGTCAAATGGGATTTAGCATTCAGAATTTTGGCATAAAGAAAGGGGAATAATACAAAGTTAATACAAATTACAATTAAACACACAGATGAGGTGTCAATCCACAGGATCTTGTTCTGTATCCATTCCATTTAAAATTGACTATTACTCTAAAGATGTGTCATGGTCATTTCAGACCAATCATTAGAACTGTCCACTTAGGACTGTCCACTGTGTGGTTTTAGCACCAGAGCTGGACAGATGACCTGCCGTTGTGTCAGCTATGTGGGGTGGGCATGGCCCCAAACTGTGTGTATGGCTCAGATGGCAAAAGTGCGCAGAGCCACCCTAATGAGGATGGCCACTTCCGCTTCAGGTAAGCTCCACTAACACCTGCAGGGCAAGTCTGTAGACTTTTAGAACCATATCTTCAAATTAACTTTTGGTCAGTCCATGTGAAATCACAGATCTTCTGAGTTACCATGTTTAATATGTTCAGGAGCATATTGGTAGTGTGTGAATCTTTAGACTTTAGATCTTGATTGCAACTTCATGGTTTTTTGGAAAATCCTGTTTTTTTCTACACATGGGCAACTGTAGCTTACAATGTCATTGATCTCTCATCTACTGACCGCTGCACAGAGATGCTGAAAGTTTAATATTTTCTTCTCATTCTGTAAATGGTGCATGCTTTTCCTCCATAGTACAGACTGCTGTTTCCTGTATGGAGTGTTTAACGGTTATGATGGCAGCCGAGTTGCTAATTTCGTATCCCAGTGTCTGACTGCAGAGCTTTTACTGGGCCAGCTGAACTCCAACCACTCTGATGCAGATGTCCGACACATCCTAACTCAGGTAACTAGATGCATGGCTCATGCTTTTACCCCAACCTTATGATTTGACAAAAAATCTGATTTAAAAAAAACCTTTTTGTTTACTTAAAGTATTTGAATTTATATTTGGGATGTTTGTAGTAGCCGTTCTACAGTGTTTATTACATATTTAGTAAACATACAGGTTATTCTAGACAAATTTTGCATGTAGAAGAAGAATTGAATAAGAATAGTGGTCCCAATTTGAAGCCAAAAATTAAAAAAATCTCTTTGATAATGATCTTTGCAGACCTAACTTCTATTTCTGTTTATTGCTATAATATTTTCTACTTGTGTATATAATACAGGATCAGAAACCACATGAATAAGTCTGTATGACTTAATAACTGATTTAGGTATGTAGTTTGCAAAGTGCTAATTGTTGATGTTTCCATTACTTACAAACTGCATTAGCTTGATAGCTCTACTGCAAAACTAAACAAAAACATCAAACCCGAAATATGCCCTGACTGAAGGGGAAACTGTGCAAATGTAATATGTCCCTGAATTGTGGAATCAGAAAAGTGATTATTTTGAGCGCAAGATACTACTTAAAATGTGTTGATATTGGCATACCTCAGTACGTAAATGGTGTAAAAATGTAGCAATTTACTGTATTGTTGTTGCTCCCCTCTCTGTCTCTATTCAAGGCTTTTGACGTGGTGGAGAAAAGTTACTTTGAGACTATAGATGACGCATTGGCAGAAAAGGCCAACCTGCAGGCTCAACTTCCTGAGGCAAGAACGCACACATACGCAAACCCACATGCACACACACACACATATAACAAGGAAATTGCTCATAGAAACACTTTTTTTTTCAAGGACGACTTCTCCCACACAGACCTTCAAAGACATGTTGAATACATGAATAGAAATTTTCTTTGAGTGATTCTGCCTATGAGGACAGCTTGAAGACTAAATCTACTTTCTGTGCGAACCACTTCACCCTGCGCCTCCATTGCAGAAGCACAGATCATAGCAAGTTCAGTTTTAAAATGCAAATAATATACAGGGTTATTTTATATTCCCCATGAACATATATGCTAAAGGATACTCACCAGAACAGAAAAGAGGAACACTGTTTTATCTGTTGAAGGTTACAGGATGGATACTTGATATTCTGCTGGCTCTGGTTTATTACCCTCAGCATACCAAGATAATACCTAATACTTAATATGGTAACCTCAGAAAATGAATTGAGAAAGTGCACTAAAATGTTCTAAGAAATGTGTACCGAGTTTCAAGGGAAAAAAAATCCCTGACTAAGAAAATATTATTTTTCATAAAATCACCTGTTAGCACCCCTAACAATTCCTAGGAAATAAATGTAATTCTGTCTAGTTAACAAAGTCGATCAGAGTACCTATGAACATTTAATTAGCAATTGATCACTTGCTGTTTCCTGGGGTATAAATATGATGTGACACAGAGGCCTTTTCTCTTTCCCACTTAACATGGGAAAGACAAAGCAACAAATGGTAGCATCTTGGGGTCACAAAAGTCTCCAAAACAGCCACCAGGCGCTGCCTAAATACAAACAAGCTGTTTGGGAAGCATGCATATAAAAAAACTTTTCTCACTCACTCTTAAGTGGGTAACGCCCCACTGGGAGTCCTCCTCAGAGGTGTGTAGCTCGGTGGCGCGCTTCACTAAGTCGCTCCGAGACACCTTTGACCACCCGGCTGCCAGTGAAACCAAGGGGGTGAAACTATTTGACATCAGGCAGGGCAGACGCTCGGTGGCTGACTATGCCATTGAGTTCCGCACCTTGGCAGCCGAGGTAGGGTGGGGAACCGCTGCGCTAATGGCGGCCTTCTGGCAAGGCTTTAGCCGGGAGGTCAAGGGCTGGCACCTCGTGACCCCCCGTCCACTCTAGACACCCTGATTGAGATGGCCATCCGGCTGAATCACTGGCTTGGCGAGCGCAGACGAGAAAGGCACTCGTCTGGTGACTCACGGCCTCAGAGGTTGCCTGCCCCCATGGAGTGTCAGACTCAGAAGGAGGCGGAAGGCGGCCCTGAGGCCATGCAATTAGGGTGGACAGGCGTCGCCTCGTGGGGGAAAAGTGCTACCACAGGGGCAGGCCTGGGTTCTGGCCCCGCCTATCCTGGGCTATTCCTGAACGTCGCCCTCAGGGCAGCCGGGCAGCCAGAGAGACGCGCCCGGGCCTTTATTGATTCAGGGGCTGCGAGCTGTTTGATGGACATCGGCCTGGCAAACCAGCTCCGTATCCAGTCCGTCAAGCTCGTTCATCCCCTGAGTCTTTCAGCCATTGATGGCCGTTCCGTGGGGTCGGGGGTGGTGACGCATCAGACCCGCCCCGTGGACGTACGCATAGGCCAACACAGGGAGCGGGTCTCATTCCTTCTGGTTAAGGCCCCCGCTCTGCCTCTCATCCTGGGGTATTCGTGGCTCCAGCGACACAATCCCCGTGTCGACTGGGGTACGGGTACCGTGTCGTCCTGGGGACCCCACTGCCAGAAGACCTGTCTGGGCCAAAATGGCCAGAAGGGGGCACGGGGTTCCCCCAGGGCTAAAGCCACTGGCTCCCAGCCGCCCTGCGGGCCCCGGGACCCTAGAAGGGCCGGCTGCCCATGGGCAACCCCTACGGGGCAAAAGGGGCCCTCGGTCCCAGTAGAGGGCCCGGTGTCAGGCCAGACCCCGGCGAGCTTCCTGGCATCCGTATTTCGTACGGGAGGTCGCAGGGCTCGTAGGGCCCGTCGGGTCTCTTGCCCCGACTCTAGGGGCCGTGACGATGCCTGCTGGGTTCTGTGGCTGGTTTGGGGCCATCAGGGGCCGGCCCTTGGGGGGAGGGTACTGTAAGGTTCGCTCGCCGCCATGTTCCCGCAATGCCTTGCGAGGTCACACCAGGCACTAAGGGGGACATGGGGGCGTCAGAACCCGGCTGTACGACGTCACCGGCGTCCCCTCAGAGCGGGTAGTGCAGGCACTGTAGTTCCCACTGCTGACCAGGGGGGGTCAGCGGTGAGGCGCCATCAGCGGCAACGACAGTCACCTGTGGAGCAGCCAGTAACGAGCTCCAGCTGGTCAGCGGAGCATAAAGAGGCTCCGCGAGCTGAGCTCGTGCCTGGTCCATTTTGTTGAAAAATTGACGACAATCCTTTCAGACCAGCCGGTATTTGGTAGTGGGCTTAGGCGGTTTGCCTAGCCCACACCCTCTGCCGCGCTCTCTATATACGATTGTTGTGTGTGGGCGTTCAACTTTTGAACAGCCTGTGTGTGTGCGCTCACCTCAGAGCTGCTTATGTGTGTGTGCGCTCACCTCCGAGCTGCTTGTGTGTGTGTGCGCTCACCTCAGCGCTGCCTGTGTGTGTGCAGCGCGGGGTAGCACAAGTCACAAAAGCACATTCACGCCGCTCAAACGTGGTGTCTTTTGTTTTTTTTTTTGTTCGTTTGGGTCTCCAGCCGCGGTTCCCCCCGGTTGCGTTTGGTCATTTGGTCACTCATCTGCTGTGTTTTCCGCCAGCAGTTTGAGCGGCCCCATAGCTCAAGGCATAGGGCACAGGCTTAGGGAGCGATGAGGCCCGGGTTTGAAACTCGCTCAAGGCAAGATAGAGATCACTCCCCGTTGGTGTAGGTGGTTGAGGGAGTGATCGTCCTTAGTTTGTTTTTATTTTTTATTTTTCCTTCTTTTTCCCTATTATTTACTGGCCGCCTCTGCATTTGGAGTTCTGTCTAAAACCCCGTGCTGGGCCCTCGCCAGCACATTACAAAGATACTGCTTTGTGGAAACAAACACTCTCAGTGGGTCTGGTGGAACAGCATGCAGAAAAGCACCTCATGCCCACTGTGAATTATGGGGGAGGATCGGTGTTGCTGTGGGCCTATTTCTCTTCCAGAGGCCCTGGGAACCTTGTAAGGGTACATGGCATCATGAATGCTTTGAAATGCCAGGACATTTTAATTCAAAATCTGGCTAAAAGCTGAAGATGGGTCGTTGCTGTGTCTTTCAGCAAGATAATGACTCTAAACATGTGGCCAAATCTACACAGAAATGGTTCACCAGACACAGAATCAAGCTCCTCCCATGACCATCTCAGTCCCCAGACCTCAACCCCTTTGAAAAACTGTGGAGTGAGCTGAAGTGGAGAGGACCCAGGTCACTGGATGATTTAGAGAGAGTGTGCAAAGAGGAATGGTCAAAGATAGCTCTTTCTGTATTCTGTCAACTTGTGAAACATTATTGGAGAAGATTAGGCACCGTTTTGTTGGCAAAAGGGGGTTGTACAAAGTAGTAACAAGTAGTAATAAGATTTTATGAATAATAGTAAATTCTTAGTCAGGGATTTATTTCCCTTGAAATTCACTTTTTGTCTACAAATCAGAGTATGTTTCTGCAATAAAAACTGAATTTATTTTAAGACTTTTAACACATCTTAATCAGGGGTAATGGTGAAGGGCACTGTAGATGCTTCTACATCAGATCAGTTAATTTAGTAAAGCTGCGGTTAATAACATGGCAGCTTATCTGAGCAAAATGAGCATTTTCCATAGCTTATCGAATGGAGCGGCCTATCGTTAGGGAAATACAGTATGTGCTAACTTAAGTGCACTTAGAACATTCACAAAAAATTATCATGTTAATCCAAAGCATTGCATACTGTACTCTCTGTAGAATTTATTGTATCTACTTAATACTTTGTGTTAATAAAGGAATAAAATTGTTTAATGTTAGTACTTATATAAAAAGCCAATGTCACAGGTTTATTAGTTAACTTTTAATGTAATTAATAGATACACTGCAAATATATTGGCATCAACAAAATATAGTTTTCATCTGTCATACTTGACACAATAGAAACAAAAGAAAATAATAAAATAATTTTTAAAAATCTTACTTTTGAGTAGTGACCAATCTCCCTTTTACCTCTAGGGGGTGCTGTTTCACCAACTGCCTTCTCAGTTTCAGAAGATTGTAGACAGGCTGAAAGCTCTGGAGCTGGAGGTGTCTGGAGGAGCCACAGCAGTTGTTGCCCTAATTCTCAATAACAAGTTGTATATTGCCAATGTGGGTATGTACAGATGCATGTGTATAGATGTGTTTAAAGAAGCATATTGTTTATATGGTACACACATGCATTCCTACATATTACAGTACACTACAGGAAATGAGTGATATGTGAAGTTAAAGTGACTATTTGTCACTTTAATCACACACAGAGTGCACCGCAATGAAATGTAACCTCTGCATTTGACCCATTACAATTAATAGCCAAAATGGCTGTTTGCACGCATAGCTCATATTCTCAGCAACATGCTTATGCACATGCAGCAGTGGGCAGCTATGAACAGCACCTGGGGAGCAGTGTAGCAGAGCAGTGTACCTGGGTTTGGACTTGAACCTGTGACCTTCAGATCCAAAGGGCAGTGTCTTAATATACAACTTTGATATACAACAATCTCCATATAGCTTATGTCTGTTTTTCTCTCTGCACTCTGTATAAAAGATTAACTTTTAATAATACATTTTAAATATTAAATTTCACTTTACACAATTTTGCCTTTACAAGTTAAAGAGACCGATTCACATGGTCCAATAAAAGCTCTAGGGATCCTGTTGCTAAAGAACTTCCTGGAATTCATCTATAATAAAAAAGAAATTAAAAAATTGTAAAGTTAAGAAATCAATAGCCCATGACTACAAAATGGTCATTTTTACATGAATGTAAAATGACAAAAATGACAGTATCGGAGATGCAGCCTTATTTAGACTAGGTACAATTAAGGACAGGGTTTCAAAATTTGCCCATGTTTAATTTTTCAGTTACTGTATTGTAGGGTTGAAAACTTTACTTTCACAGCATTTACATTTACAGTACAATAGATGTTCTGGTCTTGAGAGATATTCAGGGGGCTCTCTAGTCTACAGAACAAATATGTCCCTCACACTAGTAAACCTGAACTTAATTTAAGAGCTGCAAGTGCACTAAGATCTTATCAGTGCTGAAGCTTGTTTTTACATAGAAAAAATGTGTTTGTCTAGGACATGAAGTTGTCAATCAAGGTGCTCTTTGACGAGGTGGGTCTTCAGTTATTGTTTGAAGACCGCAAAAGACTCTGCCGTTCTAACTGTCAGAGGAAATTCATTCCACAATTGAGGGTCCAGACCTGAGAACTGTCTTGATGTCTGTCTTCGATTGTTGAGAATTAGGAGAACCAGACATGTTGAGCACTATGCTTTTAAGAGTGTGAAACGTGATTTGATCATTGAAGATTAAATTTTCAATGAAAAAGGTTTTTTTTAGACCTTTTCTAGCTTCGTATTCAATAAATCTTATGCAGACAACCACAAAGCAGTGGAGAAGTATGTGAGAACATTGGTTTATTGAAGACCAAACATGCTGATTCTTTAAGAAATTACTCAATTTAAATGAGTAAACTTGGTACAATTTATGGTTTGGTACACTGAATACGCATAATGGAGGAAAAAAAGACATGAATGTTAATGTGAATTTTGCAAAAAGGTAATGACCTTGTAGGGATTATCACATTTTTCAGCTGTGTCACAGCCAGAATGCGGCACAGTGGACTCCAGGGGGAGTGTTAGACAAACCGTCAGCGATGCTGTGAAGCACAACATGTCCGTTATCTTGATTTCATAAGTGAAATTTAAAAGTGAATGAAAGAAAAAAGGATTACTTGACCAGTCCTACAGTTTATTATACTTTCATACTGATTATTATTGAACGATCCTAGCTTTCCACTCACATATTTTACAATGCTACTTTGAAAATGTATATGGCACTAATCAGCTTTATGTCTAAATTTGACTCACTGGGTTTGAAGTATACTGCTTTTTTTTTTGTTGCTTTTTTTCCCCTGTTCTTCAGTCATTACCTGCCTGAGCACTATTGTGCATTTAAGATGCTGATTTTATTTATATCTCAATAATCACAAACACAGCATCTCCATAGACCTTTAACATTTCAGCTGCAGTTTTGACTGTTTTTTAGTGTCTGAAAGTCAAGGTGGGTGCAAAGTGGCAAACTGCCTCAGGTCATGTTGCACTGGTAATAGCTGAGACAGACATGCTAACACAGCTGTAGCTGATACACTAGCAGAGAAGAAAGAAGGGTTTCTGCTGAGAGTGTAAGAGAGTTTGTCCTTGTAGAGCAGGGATCACCAACCGTTTTGAAACTGAGAGCTACTTCATGGGTACTGAGCCATAAGAAGGGCTACCAGTTTGATACACTTCTTGCTCTGTTGACCTTTATTTATATATTATTATTAATGCTTAATGATACTCATCTATGTGAATCTAATCACATTTACCAATTTTATCAACATTGTCTTAACAAGGTGGGAAACAGATAATATCACTATTCTACACTTTATTTCTATTAATCTCAGCAATTGTTTAGTAAAAAACGGGACTTATCCTCTCATTCACTGTGAAAATGATAACATTTCTTTCTTTTTTCTGCCATGTTTTTAGGATAAGCAACCGCATTCAGCTGCCTGTCTTTGCTGTGCCAGCGAGTTTACTCTCCACTAACGTTTTTCACACAATACTGACTGTTGAATTAGAACAGAGTTTACCTAAACTTATCTAAAATAAGCATGTTTTAAATGCTTTTTTAATATTGTCATTTTTTAATTTATATAAATGTAAATGTGATTTAAAAAGAATAGGATAAAATTACTTCTTACTGGTGAGTTTTTGGAACAGGTCAGCAGGCACCTCATGTAATCCTTGGGGGAACCATGTTGGTGACCCCTGTTTTAGAGGGTTCTAGTTCTCTGGAGAACTGGAGTAGAGCAGGTATTTAGATAGAGAGATCCCATTGGGCAAAATACTAATGCTGCCTCTGGGGTCAAAATTAGAGCTGGGTGATAACACAATAATGATAATTATCGCTATAAAACATTTTTAAATTTCAGTATAAGAAATGGTCGATATAACTGACGAAACTCATTCCGCCCATGTTTGACAGACAACACAGAAAGTCAATGATAATGAAAATAGTACCTCACCAAACCAATCACTTGACTGGAATAGCATTGTAGCCACCAGGTTAGGTTAAAGCGTAGCACCCAAGCTAATGTTTGGGCTACTTTAGCTAGTAGCTAATGCTACATTATCTACACACACCAGAAGTGGAAGTAAGGAAAAAAAGAAAACGACGAAACCAAAATATGAATTAACGGCGTTACCCATAATAATATGTTAATGCACACAGCCTAAAGATAAAAATGTGAACATTGTTGAAAAGAAAGGTAAAATGAATTTGGTAGTGTGGAGATATTTTGACTGTTTACAGTTTTGGACATTTACAGAAATGGTTGTAGAGCTATTATTATATTAATAATTAATATGAACTATTAATATATAGTGGGGTAATTTATGTGCTTATTTATTTACATTATTTTTTTTGTTTGTTTCTTTTCTTTTTGTTTCTTTTTCCTAAATACTGACTTTTTATTTTGATTGTGTCAAGAAAGGTTTGATGGCACAGGGAATTTAGTGATTTAATTTACTTATTCACTTTTTTAAGGATTGCTTATTATTGTGATGGGTACATTTTGTGAGTGTGCATTTGTATATGTTTTTAGGCACCAACCGTGCGCTCCTTTGTAAGTGTACTAGTGACCGACAGAATCAGGTTATTCAGATTGGTCGCGCTCATACAACAGACAATGAGGAGGAGCTTGCAAGACTGGCCCAGCTGGGTGAGTACACACACGCACACACACACACACACACACACACACAGCTTTACTACATAAATGAGTAGAATTAGTACATCCACATTTGGTTCTTTTTATTTAGTTGTTCTGTCTGTTATCATCCTCTCCAGGTCTGGACCCTGTTCGGTTGAGACAGGCAGGACTAATAGCAGGTCAGAGTAGTCTGAGGAGGATTGGAGACTACAAGGTCAAATTCAACTACACAGATATTGATGTGCTAAGGTGGGTTCAGACTAAACAAAAACGTCTTACTTAATGTTTTCCAGTGCTTCTTTTACAATATAATCACTGTGAGCACGTGTCTTTTCTAGCCTTGACCCATATGTTTTGTTAGATTTTGTTGCACATGTGTTTTGTGCTGTATGTTCCATGTGTGTATGCAAAGCTTCACCTCTTTACGTTTCATCATGTATTATTCATTT
The DNA here is from genome assembly GCA_037576955.1 of Lepidarchus adonis. NCBI lineage: Eukaryota > Metazoa > Chordata > Actinopteri > Characiformes > Lepidarchidae > Lepidarchus > Lepidarchus adonis. The sequence continues at coordinate 3,008 of JBBIGC010143180.1, read as the reverse complement.
GAAAAAGACTGTAGAACATTTTATTTGCAAGATAGTTTTATTTACTCTATTTTTAGGATTTTAATACATGTATTAATCTCTTATCTCTGTTATTTTCATCTCCCTGTTTCTCCCTTTTTATTCACCCTGTCATGTTTAAAATTCAATAACAAGATAACAAGAATGATGAGAACAAGTGGAATATCAGCGTGATTACAAAACTAAGAGCTGAAATAAAAAGCTGATGTGTTTAGGACATAGTATATGGAATACATAATACTATGTTATCCCCCAACACACACACACACACACACACACAAATAATAGTTAATTATTTATATTATTTGTAAATATACACCAATCCACCATAACATTAACACCACCTGCCTAATATTGTGTAGATCCTCTCATGCTGCTTAAACAGCTCTGACTGTGGTGTTCTGACCTCTTTCTATCAGAGTCAGCATCAACACGTTGTACAACATGAGATTCTCTTTGGGATCAGTCCAGAGTGGCTAGCCTTTGCTCCCCACATGCATCAGTGACCCTTGGGTGCCCATGACCCTGTCTCTGGTCCTTTGATTGTCCCTCCTTGGATCACTTTTAGTAGGTAGTAACTACTGCAGACCTGGATGATTCTTGATCTGCTGTATTGGATGATCTGACTCTGTTGTCCAGCCATCACAGTAAGGTCCAAAGTGGCTCAGATTCTTTTACTAGTCAGTTATTTTTGGTCCTTCCTGCACTTCAACTTCAACTGATTGATCACTTACTGTGTAATATATCCCACCCCTCTGACAGATGCTATTGTAATAGGATAATAAGATAATTCAGTTCACTTTACATGCCAGTGGTCATAATGTTGTGGCTGATCAACATATAGCAAGTTTATATAAAACACAGTGCAAGGGTCTGTCAAGTGGCGCAAATGTCTAAGCATTGACCCTGTTATCGTGAGATTTTGAGTTAGCTGGCCCTTCCTGTCCCCATCACTCAAAGCATGATCCCAGCCCATACAGGCATGTGGAAGCTGCCAGAGCTAAATGACACATGTTGAGCTACCTGATGATGCTATGTTTGCGGCAGTTTGAAAATATGCTGTGGCTGGCTTCAATTCACCCACATCACCCCCCTCCACACACACACTAACACACACACACACTCTGAAAAACAGGTGCTCTCTGTCACCCTCCCCTCACTCTCTGTCTGCCTGTGTCTCATTTCCTGTTATTGTCTCTGTGAGGCTAAGAGTGTGTCTCTTTGTCTCTCCTTTCTCCGTGTGTGTTTCTCTCCTGTGGTCTGCTACCCAGCTTGGCTCTTTGACCACAGTCCAACTGGACCTTTACAGCATTACCCTACTAAGCTCTTCTAGATGACACTAACCTGCTGCACAAAGACTTCAATTTCCTGCCGTCTGGAGGTCATGCAGAGGCAGTGGTGGCTTTTGATTTGGCGCACATACAGAAAGCATATTGAAGTTTCATTTTCCCTATAGCATCGCAACGCAATAGCAAAGTTTGCCTAACCATGATTTACTGAATGTGAACTGTTGCTTTAGATTGGAGTTTTATGTTATTAAACTCTAATCACATTGATGATTTTTAGTGCGGCCAAGAGTAAGCCAGTCATCGCGGAACCTGAGATTCACGGTGGCCAGTCATTGGATGGAGTGACAGGCTTTCTGTTGTTGATGTCTGAAGGGCTCATTAAGGCTCTGGAGTCTGCGCATGGCCCAGAGCAGGCCAATCAGGTGTGTTAATGTATTAGTGTATTATGCACTCTGTGTTCAGACACGGAAAGCTATTATTAAAAGTTGATCCTTTTGCCATTTTGCTAATACGAGGTGGATAAAGTGTCATTAAGCTCATTTTTGGCCAACATGAACTTATGAACTGTTTTAATAGTTCATTCAGTGTCATTTGTGTATGAGGTGTGTTTGTATTAATAGTAAAGAAATGGATTACAATTTTATAATGTATAAATATTGTATACATAAGTGTATATATGTGTGAACTAAAGAATCAGAAATGAGTTATCTTAATTAATACAATAAAAAGTAACTATTTAAATGCATAAAAAAGATGTTTATAGACTTTATCTGATACTTTTGTTTTAAAATGTGCCTTGGCTGCATAAAGACTTCACTTGTCTTAACTTGTCACTGTTGCTATAGCAACGATGCCATCTTAGGATGCCAGTCTTCTGAGCCGGGATTTCTCAGCTTCGTCAGAGACTTCAGAATAGTCTTACTGCTGGACTACATGTCCCACAATTCCTCTTTCAGGAAATGGTTGCAATGGTGGCGGCAGAGCTGGCACAGCAAAGCAGTCTGGAGGCAGTGGCCCAGTCAGTGGTGGAGCGCGTGAAGCGGCTACATCATGACGCCTACGCCAGTGGCAGGCAAAGAGCGCCGCACTGCTCTCGGCATGAGGACATGACTCTCCTCATCCGCACTATTAATTATCCTCTATCAGATGGCTCACTCACACCCACTCAGGGTAACATTCCTACTCATGGCTCTCTTATTCTGTGTGTGTGTGTGTGTGTGTTTGTGTCTGTCAGTGTATTTTTGCTGTCTGTAAAATGTGGAAAAAAATAGCACAACTCAATCTCTCTTTGGTCAGTATGTAAAAAGATTTATTGAGTTTCAATGCTGTCTGAACATCTGAACAGGAGCCAAGCATCAAATGCAGAGTGAGCTGTCAAGTCCTCACAGTCTTGGGTTTTTATACATCCTATTATGCAAATAAATTAATATTTAAGAAAGGGTGTTGCTATCATCACAGAAAGGCAAAATACCTTTTATTAACTTTTATTGACTGCAGGTTTAGCACCAGTTAAAAATTTCAATTGCCCTTTACACTTTCCTGATAAATATATATTAGGGGGCAGTGGTGGCCTAGTGGTTAGGACTTTGCCCCTGAGATCAGAAGGTTGCAGGTTAAATCCCATCCCAGGCACCACTGAGGTAACCCTTTAGCAAGGTACCTGCCGTCCCCAGCACACTGTGGTGTGTTCACAATGACAAA
>JBBIGC010143172.1:0-11824 GCA_037576955.1 Lepidarchus adonis | reverse complement strand
CTGACTCATTACCACCCCCACTGGTCAACAAACAACATTACAGTCTAGACTGACTCATTATCGCCCCTACAGGTCAACACACAACATTACAGTCTAGATTGACTCATTACTGCCCCCATAGTTCAACATGCAACATTACAGTCAATGCTGATTCATTACTGCCACTTACAGGTCAACACACAGCATTACAGTTTCATTACCGCCCCCACAGGTCAAAACACATCATTACAGTCTGGACTGACTCATTACTGCCTTCACAGGTCAACACACATCATTACAGTCTGGATTGACGCATTACTGCCACCACTGGTCAACACACAGCGTTACAGTCAAGGCTGACTCATTACCACCCCCACATGTCAACACACAACATTACAGTCTGGACTGACTCATTACCACCCCCACAGGTCAAAACACATCATTACAGTCTGGACTGACTCATTACTGCCCTCACAGGTTAACACACATCATTACAGTCTGGATTGACGCATTACTGCCACCACTGGTCAACACACAGCATTACAGTCTAGACTGACACATTACCACCCCCACAGGTCAACGCACAACATTACAGTCTAAACTGACTCATTACTGCCCCCACAGGTCAACACACAACAGTACAGTCTAAACTGATTCATTACTGCGCCCATAGTTCAACATTCAACATTACAGTCAAGGCTGCTTCATTACTGCCACCACAGGTCAACACACAGTATTACAGTCTCATTACCGCCCCCACAGGTCCACACACATCATTACAGTCTGGACTGACTCATTACTGCCCTCACAGGTCAACACACATCATTACAGTCTGGACTGCAGGCAAATATATGCAAATGTAACATCATATTCACTTCAATCAAAGGCTGCTACCAAACTCCTAGGTAGTTCAGAGCTCATTAATTTATCTAAGATTTGAACAATTGTATGGTCAAGGCCATTTCAGTGTTGAAGCTAATTTGAACATCTCAGGGATACGTTTGGGCATTGGAGTCCTTCCATGGAAACCAGACTGTAATTCAGACCCGTCATCAGTGTTGATCTCATAAATGCTATTTGGGCTGAATCCTAGCAGCAACATTCCAGTATTATTTTGTTATTACTCTTAATTATGACTGGGATGTTATAAGAGCAGGTGTCTACATGTTTTTGGACATAATGCAACTGTAACTTTCTATTCAATGCAATAGTACCTCTTCTAAAAAAGTGTGGAGTCTCAAGGAGGTTGCTAACATTTTTACAATAAGGTGACAATTACATTGGCCTTATGAGGAGAACATTCTGGTTACAGGTGAGAAGGTGAAATGCCCTAGAGCTTGATACCATTCTGCTTTGTTCATGCAGATCTTGTACTAAACCTTTACTTCTCTTCCTTTCACTGTGGCTGTGAACAGATAATTGCATGTTTCCACATGTTTCTGAAAAACAATAATCCTTTGCTATTTTCCAGATAGAAGACACCAATGAGTTCAAAATGGAGAGAAAGTGTCTGGTCAGTTTGGTTATAATGTTTAATTTATTCACAGAATTCTAAAAGAGTTTTGACTTTGATGTAGTATTTGATTCATTCTCAGTGATGTCCTAATGAGCTGGGCATGGTGATGCAAGAGAGAAATCCTTATTATTAACCCATCAACCATTGTTCTTCCCCTCCTGTCTCACACAAGGACGAACAGGGCAATTATTCATTCAGCAGCAGCGTTTGTAAGGGTGTTTTCATTTTGATATGTGTGTTCACTGTCTATGTATTGAAAGTATCAAAAATAGCCAGAATAGACCTAGAGTGGTATCCTTCCATAGATGCTGACTTACTAATAACTAGGAACATCCGACCATGTTTGTTTTTGCCCCAAAGTTCGATCCAAGTCATTTATTTTTGCACTGATACCAAGTACTGATTCAATATTAGCCTTTTCCTAGATAACAGTTCAACAGTGCTTTTTTTTGGGTACATTAGTTATTAAAATCCAGTATATGTATATGCTTGATAACTGACAATTGAATTCTTTACAGTCTTACAAAAATGACATGGACCCATTTGTTGTCTATTTTCCAAGTGCCCAGCGTGTACTTAACTGTCTGTTTCACAAGCTCAAACTCAAACTAATGTGCTTTAATACCGCATGCCTTAAATGAAGTAACCACACTGGTTACATCAGACTCCAAATGACTGTGGTAAAAATCACTGTCATCTGATAAAACACCTCGTACGTGATAGAGAACCTTGCTGTAAAGCTCTGGTAGGGCAGTGTCTGAAATGTAGTGTGGAGGGGGCGGGTCTTATTATCCTAGCTCCAAAAGATGGTGTGATGCCTTATTCTCTACACCTATTGACTACGCATCCAAAGCCATGACTTCTATTTCCCTCTCTGTATAAATGTGTCCCCAAGTGTGTTTTGCTTCATCACAATATTTTCTGGAATATTCTGAGTGAACTGGCTGTATTCTCTTATTTATTGTTTAGGTGTTGTAACAGATATTAAACTAACCCTAACCCTAACCCTAACCCTAACCCTAACCCTAACCCTAACAGAAATATTAAATAGAGCTCTGTTACAACTGTCTCATTAAATGTTCATTTTACAAACATTACATGTGGCCACTGGACTATTTTTATTTTTTAGTTTATAATATTTCCACCCTGCTCCATTTTAACCGTGCACTGCCACAATATTTGCTCTATATTTACAACACCTGCATGTAGACTAAGGTAAAACACAATCAAAACACAAAGGATCACAATTATGCTCTTTTATGCTTAAGCTGATCTTTCAGATCAGATCAGGCCATCCCAGTCGATAGCCCCACCATGCAAGTGCTAAAAGCAAAAGTGCACAAGTGGGGTTTCTGTTAATAGGCATGTGTATGAACCTCTACATCATGTAGAGACAAAGATGTGGAAATTTAAATAATATAATCTTTAAATAAAGTTTAGGAGCGATAAACAACGGCAGTATCCCATCATACCTTTCATCAAGCACAGAAGAAAACCAATACTGATTTACATGACACTAATGTGCAGTAAATGACCCTCTCCAGTCCATTCCAGTCAGTTGCAGGAGGAGCTGGGGGTCAAAAAGAAACAGCCAAGACAAATAGAGACCAATGACCTTGGTGCTATTGCAGTATGGTTGCCATATGTTCTTATTTTTTTCATAGGAAACACAAACAGATAAGACCATAAATGCAGGAAATATATCAAGCTCAGACATTTTTAGTAGTGATCAGTGGATCCGAATGGGTGAAGTCACATAGCAGGTCTGTGACTCATAGATCCCACAGTTTTTGCAGATCTGCTGATGTCTCGATGTCCTCTGTAACTGCAGTTTTCCCTGTAAAGGAGATCTTTTCTCGCTGAAGAGGGAGTTCCATGCATGAGGAATTTCATAGAAACACACAGACGGGGCAGTTAGGCTCCAAAGTAAATGTACATTTTACTTTCTCCCCACATGCATAGCAGGGGCAAAGGCTTGGAAGAATGAATACTCTGGCCACATTTTACAGAAGCGCACAATTAATAAGACTACAGTGGTGTTTGAAGGTTTGTGAACCCTTTAAAATATTCTGTATTTTTATATGACTGTGAACAAAAACTTTTTCCAATTTTCAGACACATCTTAAAAGTAGAAGTAAAACAAATGACAAAAATGATTTATTTTTGTTCATGTATTTATTGAAAAAAAAATAGACTAAATAACATAAGTTATTAACAAAGTTAGGATTGTTCTATAATGTGAAGGTGAAATGTGTGTGGTGTTTTTGATCAATGGGATGAGGATCAAGTGTGAGTGGGAGACCCCATTTTTTTAATGAACAGGAATCCTGGACCAGGACTTCAACCTGCATTTCCAAGTGTCAGTTCTTGTAGGACTATATTTCTAGTGCACCTCCTGCAAGCTTTCATCATTCTATAGTTGTGCTGCTGTTCCCCTTGTAGTGTGGAAACTCCCAAAACTGAAAGATGAATGTTAACTTCCAGTGTCTGGAATCTAGATAATTTCAGTTAACTTCACACATTTTTCCACATTGATCATTCATGACTCTATATATTATTATTTCTCATCAACCCAATGGCAAGAATCCATTGTAATTTCTCTTAGATTAATGCTTTACTGGCATAACATGTGTCTATGTGAAGCACTAATCAGAAGGTTAAACCACAGTATGATTCACTGATTCTACTTAAACCTGAGCATCTTGGACTTAAGAGAATTTGGCTCCCTCTCAGACCGCATCCACTGTTCTATTGCACTGGACATCAGGCCACCACATGTAGTGGAGTCTGTAGCCAAGATCTGACATATTCCACCCAGACATCCTCTTCAGCCCCCCCCCCCCCCTTGCTTTTGCTTATTATTAAAGCTGTTGTATTGCCATGCCGACCGACACAACATACATTAGAAGAGGTTTTTTTCACAGAACCAAAAACTTATAAATTCACCTTTACATTGCTGTTGTTTGAGTTGAATAGTCCATTCCATTTACAGTAAATATGCAAGAGAATAAACACCAAAAAGAAAATATTGCAGCATAAATACTAAAATGATCGGTTTGATTATTCTGCAATGAATCAAGAATTTTCAGTTCTGGCCTATAATTGGTGCCCTGATCATTAAAACCCCAGAGAACCTCACTGTCTTCAGACATGGACTGAAGAACCACATCTTCAAAGAGCACTTAGAACAAAAACTTCATGTCCCAAATGGACAAACGACTCAGCTCTGGTAGGATCATGGCACCCCTGTGGCAAATGTGTTTGCTTGCTTCGTTTTTAGTTTTCGCCTTTTTCTTTTATTTTGTGTTGTTTGCTCTTTCTGCAGTGCACAGACAGACATTTCTGGACATTGGCAATTCCCAGCATCCTATAATAAAATAGAATAAACCTTTATTACAACACGAATAAGAAACTTAGATGTTACAGAGCTCTTATACATGCAAAAAGGAACAAAAGAAAAAAAATAGAATTATCTTATATACATAAAAAAACAGAAATCTTACAAACAGAAGTATTTACAAATTGTTTATAAGTATACAGAGATTTGTATAAGTAAGATGGGATGTGCATGATGCAGAGGAGATAAGAACTATAAAGTGCACAAGCACACTATATAAATAGCAGCAATTAAAAACAGATGACGTGTTAATCTTAGGAGATGATAAATAAATGAACGTTCATTTTGTATGTACTGGGTTTAACCTGCCTTCAAGTGCTTCGGGAATTATGGTAATACCAGTAACTGACGCAAAAATGGCTCATAAACGCCCTCTCAGGTAGTAATTTCCACTATAGAACTGGGATATAATTTTGATAAACGAGCTGCCGAGACGAAATAACCTTTGACCTTTCAAAATGGCGGACAGCAACGAAAGAATCATGAATGGTAAGTTTGTAGCCTATTGTTGTTGCATTACTGTATCCTCTTCCTGCACTAGCAGATCATTTAGGATTAACGCACGTCAGGATGAACTCTGGTAGGATGTTGGTGGAGCTCTTAACTGAAGTTTAGGTTTACTGGTGTGAGGATGATCTTGAGCTCTGGTAGGATGTTGGTGGAGGAGCAGCAGCTCTTAACTGAAGTCTAGGTTTACTGGTGTGAGGATGATCTTCAGCTCTGGTACTGTAGGACAGTGGACCAGCAGTTCTTAACTGAAGTCTATGTTTACTGGTGTGAGGTTAATCTTCAGCTCTGGTAGGATGTTGGTGTAGCAGCAGGTCTTAACTGAAGTCTAGCTTTACTGGTTTTCCCTGTAAACTACAAAACCCTTGTATTTTACTCTTGCATCTGCCAAAGGTTGTAAATGTGGATTCTTTAGAATGTGCGAGTGTAACGGGAAGAACAGCAAGTTGATAGTGGTAGACTATGCAAGATAAAGTTAGAGGTTTAATAAATAAAGTCAGCAAACACAGTTGAAACTCCTGTCTGTACTTGAACTCATCTCCAGCGTCTCTACATTCCTTGCGAATGTAAATATTGTTTGTAATTGTGCAATCTCTGCTGAAAGATTCTCACACATTTCTATACATTCCACATGCTTGGTAAAACATGTATGTGTTTAAAATGGCCATCTAGCATGCTGGGTCTTCCTTCTGGCTGCTCTATTGTGTCTCTCAAAGAAACCATAAACACTTGAGTCTGCTGGGGCAACATGGTCTGCCCTGAAGAGACAAAGTTTTCTTTACAGATTAGTAGCGAGTCAATATGCATAAGCCTCCAGTGCAGAAAACGTACAGAGACAAAAGCCAGAGTCAGTTGTACATTATATAGTGGATCTGGTTAACATAAATAACAAAGATAATGCTAAATAAACTTAATGTCTAACAAATCACCCTGTTCCTCTAAACAGAAAATCAGAATTTTCTTGGCGAGAAAACCAATCAAGATCAGAGTCTGGAAGTCTAAACTTAGACTGTACACTGTAAACATGACTGGGGGCCTGTAAGCTACCAGACATCCATCCATTATCCAAACCGCTTACTTCAGTTGCGGTGGAAGCTGGAGCTGAACCCAGCAGACTACAGGCCAAGGCAAGGTACACACACACACACACACACCCACCCACCAACCCTTAGGGCAATCTAGTGTAACCAACCCACCTTATCTGCAAGCTTTTGGACAGTGGGAGGAAACCCACAGGGACATGGGGAGAACTCGCAGCACACAGAAAGGCACCCACAGCCAACCCAGGGAAGACCTTTTTTCATTGAGGCAACAGTGCTGACCACTGTGCCAGCCATCTACTAGACCAGTGGTCCCCAACCACCAGGCCACGGACCAGTACCAGGCTGTGGGGCATTTTGTACCGGGCCGCACAAAATGTTTTAAAAACACAATCTCAATGCGTGGCATCTAAGTGTTTTTGAGACATCAACTTTGCTGGTACTCTGGATGAAAGTCATGGCAGAAAACCCTGAGATCGCCATAACAGCATTGAAAACTTATTCTGAAATGAACGTTTACCATAGCGACCAGAGCTCGTGAGGGGCAGAGGAGGACGTTACTCTGAATGTTGTTAGTGCATTTCAGGAAGAGGCTACTAATAAAGTTACATAATTACACAGTGGATTCATGCTTAGTATTATATTTACAAAATATCACAGTTTTTGTGTTGGTCGTATCATTTTATTTAGTTGTTTTTATCCGCGACACCTTAAATGCCGGTCCGTGAAAATATTTTCTGACATTGAACCGGTCCATGGCGCGAAAAAGGTTGGGCAATGCTGTACTAGACAATAAAACATATTGTTGCTTCCCAAGTTAGTTTTCCTTTTTTTTTTTTTTTTTTTGCAAAGTCTTGTTTTTATTTTTATTTCAGTTAACAAAAATGTTTATTTATTTATTTATTTTTTTGTTAGTTTTTGTTAGCGATAATAACCTTGGATTAGAGTCTGGAAACTCAGACTGTACACTGTGAACATGCCTGGGGGCCTGTAATTCAAGATACTAGACAATAAAACATAATTCTTTCAAGTACATGAAGCATACAGAGATGCTTTCTAAGTTTTTGCTAGTGACCACAGATGGTAAAGTCAACATCTTCCAAACCTAAAACCCAACCACAGTGAGACATTTAATCCATCTTCTAGAAGCAATTCACTTTGTTGTTTTTTATTCATTCTCTGTTTAAACTGATTAAGTATTTACAGAAGACACTTTTTATAACTGCAATTATAAAACAGTGAGTGTTTTATTTTGATTGGAGAGTCAGTTTCCAGAGTCTCAATCTCCAGACTCTGCTGTTCATTGGTTCTCTTTTTATGACAATGTAGAGTTTCTGTTTAAAAGAACAGGACGATATGTTGGACACCAGCTTAATTTATTTATTTTAGTACCAACTCTTGCTTTTTTCTCCTGGAGGATGCCATGAGGTTCTAGGATTAACTGGATTTAACCCAAACAGGTGTGAATAATCCTAAAGTTTAAGGTGTGTCTTTTGTAATTTCCGTAGATTTTCTCTCTAAACACCTCCAGCAAAAACCTGGGCCTACTTTTTAAACCAAGGGTCATTCACTTCTGGAAAGGCCTTTAGGCAAATCTGTAGACTTCAACCCTGGCATCTCAAGTTTCTTTTGCAACCTTATCTTTTGTGTTCCTCTTCTAAAGTTTGACTTTAAACATTCATCAGCAAAGTGTCACGCTTAAGTAGAGACTTAGAACAAGGTGTGGCTGCTGTTACTCTGCCCAGGCCCCATAATCACAGACAATGTTCACATGAAGTTATTGTCACTGCAGGGAGTTCTCTGCATAGCAGCTTTAAACAACCATGGACCAGCTTCAGTTCATGCCTGGGTGAGAGGGTCTGGTTGGTTATGTGAGACATTGAATGATTTTCATCTTGGCCAGGACATCCTAATCTCAATGGAATTGTTTCCTGGATAAATAAAGATTTAATAAAAAAAATGAATAAAATAAGAATGGCTGTCTTCAGGTCTACTATCTAATCACTTCTCCCTTTGTTGATAATCTCTCCAAAGATGTTTGTTATTTACTCATATTGATTGTGTTCAATTTAATTTAAGTATTTAAGTGCACCACAGATGGAACAGTTTTTCAAAATAAAACACCCTATGGACTGATGATCATACAAGACAATAATATCACCATAAATACATCAATCCAAATTGTCACAATTCAATAACCAAACAGAAATCTGCAGAAATACGCTACTTTCTTTAGGAGCTTCTCGCATGCCATGGAGCACATGAAATGGTACCTTTAGTTTAAATCATAAAAAGAAATAAATAAACCTGGTGTCCAACACATTGCCTTGTTTTTTCAAACAGAAACTCTACGTTGTCACGGAGAGAGAACTAATGTAGTGCAGAGTCTGGAAGCAGACTCTCCAATCAAAATAAAACACTCACACTAATCTGCTGTTATAAAACGTGTCTTCTGTAAATATTTAATCAGTTTACACAGAGAATGAATAAAAAACAACCTTTGAGTGAATTGCTTCTAGAAGATGGATTAAATGTCTCACTGTGGTTTGGTTTTAGGTTTGGAAGCAGTTGACTTTACCATCTGTGGTCACAAGCATTGACTTTGGAAGCATCTCTGTATGCTTATTGTACTTGAAAGAAGAATGTTTTATTGTCTAGTATCTTGAATTACAGGCCCCCAGTTATGTTCACAAAGTACAGTGAGTTTCTAGACTCTGATCCAAGGTTATTATTGTTAATGAAAACTAACTGAAATAAAAATAAAAACAAGACTTTAACAAACTGTAAATAAGCATTCACAAAATGAACTAAAATTAATGGAATTTGTTGAGAAAATGTGTTTCATTTTCGTTTGTGTCTCATGCATTAGTATGAAGTCTAGTTTACGGTTGTTTCTTTTACCTTGCTGTGCCACATTGTGCCAGCAGATGGCAGTATTTCATCTGTGTTGCCGCAGTTCGTCCACACCTATTGTCATGTCCAATTTGGCATTATTTTGAATATGTCTGAGTTTTAGATAAAAGCAAGTGTCCTGTAGTGGAATGAGATCAATATGTGGAACATTATTAAAAGGGAAAATCCCATGAACTTTAACGTTCACTTGAAAAGCCAAAACTCGCACAAGGCGGCTAACCTAGCTTAGCCCTGAGAAGGTAAAGGAGCATGTGCAACCCTCACCCACAGGATCAGAAGGTAACCTCAGCGAGATGCGTCCTGAGACATCCTCACAAAAAACATGAATGCAGTGCTTTACAAATAAACTCAAACTATCACTGAAACAAATAAATAAACTGAAACTAAGCATTTTCAAAATATAAATATAATTATAGACCAAAATATAAATAAATTCAAAACTAAATAAAAATAAAAACTAATGAAAACCTTGCTCTGACCTTGATTGGTTTTCTCTTTTAGAGATCTGTTTAGATTAATGATCTGTTAGACATCAAGTTTATTTAGTATTTGGCAAAAACAGTATTTGTAAATGTTTTACTTTTTTAATGTTATATGTTGATAAATAAAAAAATAACCACTACCATGCATTTCCCACACTTAACAGGTGCAGGTATGACAGCTTCTGAAATTTCAAGGCAAAATGTTTTTCCATAATTTAGGCATGATTGCAAATTTAGCCAAAAAATGGCCATTTTTTAGCGTTATGCTGTCTCACTTAAAGAAAATGAAATTTCACAGTCAAATTTTCATGTATTCCACTCATAGTCTTAAGAAATAAGCAACTGATTTGTATACATAAATGGCCACACAAATTGAAGGCAATCAAGTTTCCAGTCCCAGCTTTGAGAAAGGTTTGTACTCTGCATCTGAGCAATGACTAGTCATTTATCTAGAGTCCGTAACCATTTTATATTTATTCTTGATTTTATCAACTTATGAAATATAAATAATTTATGATGTTTGATGTTTTAAATAAATACTGTGTTTTTGCTGACTGTCTGTTATTTATGTTAACTAGATCCACTATGTAATATACAACCGACTCTGGCTTTTGTCTCTGTACGTTTTCTGCACTGGAGGCTTACACATATTGAATAGCTACTAATCTGTAAAGAAAACTTTGTCTCCTCAGGGCAATTGGGTTCATCTGGCAGCCATGCTCATAGTATTTCTTCAGCGCTTGTTTTCCACCTAAAGGAGCTTTTCAGTTGTCAGTTCTCCACCTCTGAGCATGGTCAACCATGCTTGGTGTTTAGTATCAGCTACATGCCACAACTTGCTTGGTGTAGCTTCATAGTTTCAGTGAAAAACTAAAGACAGGAAACTCTGGACGCTCAGCAGTTCTAATGTTGCTGGGCAGCTCATTACACTAGTGAGGGAGAACAAATGAGAAGAGCCTCAGGGGGCTGTTTGATTCTATGTGAGGTGGGATCTCCAAGCCAGTCTAGAACTCTGGAGAAAAATTTAAAAGCTAATTAAATGGGGCGAGTATCGGCAATGATATTCTGCACAACTTTTCCTAACACTGCACAAACAATCATTTCCTGACCACGCACACTGTAATATACACCTGTAAATAACCTGTCCCATCTGTAAATAACCGGTAACTATAAATATTTCTCACCTCTAGACTCTAATATACATTGATGCTAATGTATATATGTGTAATGCATACATGTGTGTACATATATTAGATATGTGTGTGTATAAGTATGTTCATGTATGCAGATATGTTTACAGTATGCGCGTGTATATACACAGACAGATATTTATACTATTTATATTTTCATCTCAGTACCTCACATCATACATCTAAATACTTACCTCATTCCAGGATTGAATAGTTTAAATTATCATACTGTTCTTGCATCTTCTATGTATATTTTCTATTTTTCTATTATGTTTTTTGCGTATGTACTTATTCTGCTGCTGCTGAGAGATTCCAGACAAATTTCGTTGTACTCTGTTACAATGACAAAAAAAAGAATCTTTATCTTTATCATCTGACATTTACATAAACATTATTTTTCATTTGACTCTTGGCAACTGCTACAACATGGCATAAAGGGAACATTACTATTCTGTAGGCAATATCCAAGCTAAACTGATTTGTACACGTCAGGTAGTTTTAGGGTTTGATGTGGGTGTGGAATAGCTGAGTCTTTAAGCGCTTCTTAAATAAGAAGTGGTACTTAATTCTACATGGGGATGGGATCTCAAAGCACTTTTCACCAGCTAATCTGAATGATCTAGAGCAGTGGTTCTTAACCTTGTTGGAGGTACCGAACCCCACCAGTTTCATATGCACATTCACTGAACCCCTCTTTAGTGAAAAATATGATTTTTTTCAAAGTCAAGACATGGATATGTTTTTTACTGGTGCACAAAATGAGCCGTGCATGAACATCACCTTGTTCAAAGAACAAAACC
>JBBIGC010143158.1:0-20046 GCA_037576955.1 Lepidarchus adonis | reverse complement strand
AAATTCCTTGTATGTGTTCACTCACTTACTTGGCCAATAAACACGATTCTGATTCTGATTCTGATTCTGATTCTGATAGACAAATCTGACTGGGGTATCAATGGTCTTTAATTTCGTGAGCATCAACAGTTCTTTTTCAAAGGTCCTCAGAAATGTCTGTTGTTTGTGCCATGACAAATTCCACAAACATTTATGGTGAAGATCAGCCTTTGACAGATCCCATTTAAAAATAATAAAACACTGTCACCCCACTGACACCACACTCTAATTTCTCCTTTAGATTAACTAGTAATATTGGAACTTTTCCCTCAAAAAATATAAGGTTGATTATAATATGTTTGTCTTAATAATTAAA
The DNA here is from genome assembly GCA_037576955.1 of Lepidarchus adonis. Taxonomy (NCBI): domain Eukaryota; kingdom Metazoa; phylum Chordata; class Actinopteri; order Characiformes; family Lepidarchidae; genus Lepidarchus; species Lepidarchus adonis. The sequence continues at coordinate 19,691 of JBBIGC010143158.1, read as the reverse complement.
GTAAAATAAAATAAAATCATATAATAACCCAAAATAATAAAGTAACCAAATTATATTTATTTCTTGATATAATTTTAGGGCTTTTAGAAAACAATTATGATGATTTTAGCAACATTTATGCAGATATTCTAACAAACTTTTAAGCACCACCGTATGAGACAAATGTGTATACAGAAATGCATTGTGTTACTCACTTTTGCAACGGCTCTTTGCCATACTTCATGAGCAGTCTGATGGCAGTGGGTGCAGTGTAGAACTTAGACACTTTGTACTTCTCTATGATCTCCCAAAACCTGCCCACATGGGGGTGGACTGGAATGCCTTCAAACTAAAACACACACACAAAATAGTTTTAAAAGCCAATTAAAGGAATAGTTTTGTAATTTACAGTATTTTCATCTTCCTTTACACAAAGTTGATTGGTCAAGACAGAACTAGAGTCTGAACATTCTCACATTAAATAGATAGTGTGCACTGTATATCAGCATCTGGAATTTAGTGTGTTTGGCTGCATCCAGAAACTTTACTGCTACTTCAGATCAATCCTCATCCTCTGTGACCCAGATACTGATTCTGCGATTTTTGTGGAATGTTATTGAACTAATTATATATATATATACAGTCTTATGCAAAAGTCTGGGCACCCCTTGATAAATAACAGAATTGGGTGATTTTGTTATTAAAAAGTCTCTCTATGACAACAAATACACAATTTTCAGCAAACATTGATGCATGGTTACTTTTTATGCCATAAATTGAACAAAAATAAATAAATAAAATAATAACATTATTATGGCACTGTGCATAAGTTTGGGCACCCTAAGAGTTCCAGGTTTAAGGCCTTAATTAGCTCGTTAGATCTGACGCATGGTAACACTTGTCATTAGTAAATGTCAGCTGGTGCCAATTTCAAAGTTTTACAAATACTCTGACTCTTCAAACCTTGTGCACACACTTGTAGACACTCAACAACCATCGGTTCTTCTAAGCAGCTGTGTAAGACTGAAAATGAAAGTATTGTCAGCTTGCAGTTTCCACAGTGAGAAATGTAATTGATAGATGGCAGTTCAGGGGAACTATGGAGGTCAAGATGAGATCTGGAAGACCAAGAAAACTCTTAGAGAGAACTGCTTGTATGCTGGTCAGAAAGACAAATCAAAATCCCCATTTGACTGCAAAAACCTGCAGGAAGATTTAGCAGACTCAGGAGTGGTGGTGCACCGTTCCACTGTCCTTCATGGAAGAGTCATCAGAATAAAACCTTACCTGCATCTGCATCACAAAATACAACATCAGAAGTATGCAACAGAACATCTACAGAAGCTTGATGGATTTTGGAAGCAAGTGCTGTCGACTGATAAAGTTAAAATAGAATCTTTGGCCACAATCAGCAAAGGTATGTTTGGAGAAAAAAAGGGTCAGCAATTAATGAAAAGAACATTAAGCATGAGGGTGGATCTTTCAAGCCAGTGGCACAGGAAACAGCATAAGTGGATGGACAAAAGGATTCCACTAAATATCAGCAAATTATTATGGAAGCAAAAACACACCATATGTTAAAAAAAAAAAAAAAAGAAACTAAAAAGAGGATGGCTTTTACAACAGGACAATGATCCTGTTGTACCTCAAAATCCACCATGGACGACCTCAAGAGACGAATGGCAAGGGAAAATGACTTTTCAAAACATTCTGTAAAATATACTTCTACATTTTAAATTATTATAAATTAGGACACCCCGACCTTTATTCCAAATTAAAATGGCTCAAATCCCACACAGTTGTAGCACATCACGTGCTCATGATTAGAACATTTTTACTCCTGTTTGCCCTGTTTAAACCTCAGATATATAGTTTGGTGTGCTCCTGACTGTTGAGGTGAGAGTGAACACCATGGTGAAATCAAATGCTTCAGCTGTTTGAAGTCTTCAGAAAGAAGAAGATTGTAGCAGCTTATGAGTTTGGTAAGGGATTTTAAAATGATCTCAAAAGAATTTGCAATCAGCCACCAGAAAATTGCCTACAAGTGGAGGACGTTCAGAACAACTGCCGACATGCTCAGGTCTGGCCATCCAAGTTCATCCTGAGAGCAAACCGCAGGATGCATAAAGAAGTCTCCAAAAACCATAAAATGTCATCACAGGACCTACAGAAGGCTCTTGTCACTGTTGATGTGAAAGTGCAAGCCTCAACCATCAGAAAGAGACTTTACAACTTTAACTTGCATGGGAGGAGTGCAAGGAGGAAACATTTGCTCTATTTGAGAAACATCAAGCCCAGACTGAAATTTGAGAGAACGTAGACAAACACCAGGACTCCTGGAATAATGTTCTTTGTACAGATGAGTCTAAAATTGAATTATTTGGAACCTCATACCAACTGGGAAGCATGGAGGTGGAAGTGTTGCTTTGCTGCAGCAGGACCTGACCAGCTCACCGTCATAGAATCCACCATGAATTCTGCTGTGTATCAGAGGGAGCTTGAAGAACCATGTGAGACCATGTGAGACCATGTGTAAGAACATTAAAGCTGAAGCAAAACTGGACCATGCAACATTACAATGGTCCAAAACATGCCAGTAAATCCACCAAGGACTGTCTGAAAACTAAGAAATGGAGAGTCTTGAAGTGACCAAGTCAAAGCCCAGATCTTAATCCCATTGAGATTCTTTGGGTGACCCCCACACATCTCACAGATTAAAGAATTCTGCATTGAGGAGTGATGTCAGAGACTGGTATAGTAGATGGCCACAAGAACCATCTCACTGATGTTATTTCAGCCAAGGATAATAACACTAGCTATTAGGGGTTAACTTTTTTCACTGTTGGATTCTACATTTTTGTTGATATCTTTAGTTTAATGACAAATTCATGGTTATTTTTTGTTGTTTACTTGCAATTAAATCACTTTCTGTTCCAGAGATAAATAACAACAAGACATTGATATGTGAACATTTCTTATTAAAAATGTAATATTTAATGCGGTGTCCTAACTTTTTCATGACTGTATAACATCCAAGTGAAAGATATCACAGCTACAGTCCAGAAGAAGACGAGAAAAATAAAAAACAATAAATATTAAGATTAATAAAGGATCAGCCCCCTCCTGAACAATATTTGTAAACTCAATCAGGTGTAAGTAATCACCATTTCTATTGCAGACCATGGTTACTGGTTTCCACCTGTGTGATTAGTGAAGTATGAAAACCACTGTTCTTGGACCGTTCCCTTGCTTGGTCATGCAACTGACAACAAACAACTGACTACAGGTGGTAAGCTGCTTTCAAAAGATCTCAGGGATAGAGTTGTGGCCAGACATAAGACAGGAGATGGATACAAAAACCCCAAGGAGCACAGTAAAGTCAATAATAAAGAAATCAGCAGGAGCTTCAGGATTGAATGGCAAAGAGTGGTCATTGTGTGTATTTCACAAGAGCTTTACAATTGTGGCTCGTTTCAGAGGGTCACAAGGAAAACGACACTTCCCAAGAATGGCCACATTAAGGCTTGTTTGAGCTTTGCCATAATGTTCAGTGGAAAAGGGTCTTATGGTCAAGTTAGACAAAAATTATTTGGCCTCAGTAACAAACCACACACCATTCAAAACACTATACCTACAGTGAAGCATGGTGGTGGCAGCATCCTGTTTTGGGGGCTGTTTTTATGCCATAGGGCCTGGGGCTCTCATCAGTGTGGAAGGATAAGTAGATGGGGCAAAATCCTGTCAAATTTTCGAGGAAACCCTGCTACCCTCTGCCAGAAAATTGATGATGGGCAGCATGCTCACCTTTCAATGAGACAACGAGCCAAAGCACACAACAAAATTGACCAAACTGTGGCTGAAGGAGAAAAAAGTGAATGTTCTCGTGTGCCCAGAGCCCAGACCTAAATCCTATTAAAAATCTGTGGAAAGATTTGAAGATTGCAGTCCATCAACGCTTGATTTGACCAAACTTGAACACTTCTGTAAAGATGATAGAGAAGTATCCCAACAGACTCAAGGCTGTCATTAAAACAAAGGTGGTTCAACAAAAGATTGACATTTATTTATCTCAGTAGGTCTTGTTTTGCTTTTTTTTAAATAATTTTTCGCGACTATAGCTATTATATCTTTCAATTAGATGTTAGGTTGTGTAAGTTAGGTGGGAATAAATATTTTTCTGTGCGTTTTCATTTAATGCTGTAAAAAGGGTGATTCTTTTCTATACTGTAATAACTCCCTAGTACATAGTACATAGGAAATGAAATGAGGATGGGATACAGGAATGGACTTCCTACCAGCTGTCCCAAAATGAGAAGAGAAAATGGCAAGCCACTACAAACACCTACCAAAATAACTTAGTGCAGGTCATCCAAAGTTTTTTAGATTTTAGAGTGATATCATTGTATTCCCACCCTTAGAGGATGGACACAGATGAATACGCCTGTACTTTACATGTTGTTTTTGTTATTTTTTATCTTAATTGGAGGAGAAATTCAGATATTAAGGGGAAATTGTGTAAAGTCTAATGGTCATGTTAATAACCTGACTGCTTCCTTTCAGTAAAGATTTCAGGCAGATTTAAAACAGGGCTAAACATTGTACTCACAAGCACACTGGTTGCCCCATTAGCTAGCGGGCCGTATGTGATGTAGGAGTGACCTGTGATCCAACCGATGTCTGCGGTGCACCAGTACACGTCGTCATGGTGATGATCAAAGACATATTTGAATGTGAGGGATGTGTAGAGCATGTAGCCTGCAATGGTGTGTAGCACTCCCTGTGAGTACAAAGAGGAGAATAGAGTTCAGCAATGACATCATCAAGAATGTGGAGGTCTGGGGTAGTCAAACCACTGAGCTCTATGGCATGGAAAGAATCAGGACAAGTATTAACAGAGAAACACGCAGCCCTACAATAGCCTGGTGATATTTCCATAAACTTTAGACATGTACAGTCAAACCCTGTTAGCTCGCCCCTATTGGTTTGGGCCCTAAATTTGGCAAGAGGTGGGGTGGCAAGCTATCAAAACAAAATAGTGACGTTTATTGGAAACACGTTTCTTTAACAGATTTTTAAAATAAAATTAAAGCTTTTAAATAGAAGCTCAAAGACTAATAGGCGGATTATATAGAGCAGTAAAAATGACAGCAATATCCTGCTACGTCATTGTCAAGTTATTGCCGTGACATGCAAATTCCTTTTTTATTCTCCAGTCAGAGAATGCAACTTTCATTTACCAGACATTTTGGGTTTAATTCACAAACTTGTACGCAAATTCAGAATCGATTACCACTAATACTATAATAATCATCAGGGTCACACTAACAGAGGCAGATTGTGGACAGATGGACCAATCACCCAGCCGTCAGTCAAACAGCAGCGGTTCCTGTGTTGATTGATGGTCCACACACCAAACAGACTGAGGATGCATCAGTGATGGGTCCATCATACGCTAGTGTATCCCACCCACCAACAGCAGCAGCAGCAGCAGCAGCTGACTTATAGAATTAGACAGACTGACCGGGTTCTAGGCTACAGCACTAACACAGACCCAAGTTTGGCGAGCTATAGATGGAGAAATGCATACACTGGACATGTTGTATACTATTAACTACAGTTAATATCTCAATATTTGTGTTGAATATTTTATGGTGGGTAGTCCTCGGGCAATGCTTGTAAAATGCACCACCCTGCTAAGGGAGTCTTGATGATCTTAGAACATTTGTAAATGGCGAGCGCTCTTGCCTTGGGTTTGCCTGTGGAGCCACTGGTATATAGGATGAAGAGCGGGTCCTCAGCGTCCAGCCACTCAGGTTCGCACTCGTCTGATGCAGTGTCCACAACTTCACCCCACCACACATCACACTCTGCATTCCAGGGTGTCTGTGACACAAGTATGCATACACACATATGAATACGAGAAAGCAAACAGCTCAGGGTAATGTTTAGTAGTGAAGTGAAGTGAAAGTGAAATTTCTAATAGTAGCACATTAGAATGTTGCTTTGACTGTATGGTTCTAGGAAAAGCCTTATTTAAATATTTCTTTAATGATCCATCCAATGAAAATCATGTTGGGGAATCTACAGTGTTTTTTTCATGGTTCTTCTATGGCATCACACCAAAGAACTTTAGATTGCACAATGAATTTGTCACATTTAAGGCAAAAGAGTATGATGGACCAACCTGTAGCATATTGCAGGAGTCATTTCCACTTATCCTGAGGGCATGGTGCTTCACTACAACACATTTCTGGACTGTCAAAAAACCTCTGAGACAGAGAGAGAGAGAGAGAGACAGAGAGAGAGAGAGAGAGAGAAGAAATCACTTAATCTACAAAAAAATAGAAAAGTGCCCATGGTACCAAAAGCTGGTTCAACGACCAGGGTGTTACTGTGTTTGATTGGTCAGCAAACTCCCCTGATCTGAACCCTATGGAGAATCTATGGAGTATTGTCAATAGAAAGATGAGAGACACCAAACCCAACAATGCAGACGTAGATTCATTACACATACAGGGAAATGTGTCAAGCTTTAATTTGTTGGAATTTCAATGATTATGGCTTACAGATAATAAAACCTAAAATTCACTGTCTCAGAAAGTTAGAATATTGTGAAAAAGTTCAATCATGGAAAGTCATGGTGTCACACCCTAATCAGCTAATTAACTCAAAACACCTGCAAAAGTTTCTTGAGCCTTTAAATTGTGTCAATCTGTGTCTGGAGGCTACATAAATCATGGGGGAAGACTGCTGACATGACAGCTGTACAGAAGACAGTCATTGACACTCTCCACAAGGAGGGTAAGCCACAAAGGTCATTGCTAAAGAAGCTGGTTGTCCCAGCAACACAGACAACCGCAGCTTTAAAGGATTGCCAAGCAAAATCCATTCAGGATTTTGGGGGAGCTTCATAAGAAGTGGACTGAGGCTGGAGTCAGTGAATCACGAGCCACTGCACACAGATAAATCCTAGACATGGGCTAAAAATGTTGCATTCCTCATGTCAAGTCACTCCTGAACCGTAACAATGTCAGAAGCTTCTTACCTGGACTAAGGAGAAAAAGCACTGGACTGTTGCTCAGTGTCCAAAGTCGTCTTTTACATGAATGTAAATGTTCATATCATTTGGAAATCAAGGTCTCAGTCTGGAGGAAGAGTGTAGGGGCACAAAATCTACGTTGCTTGAAGTCTAGTGTAAAGTTTCCATATTTAGTGATGATTTAGGGCCATGTCTTCTGCTGGTGTTGGTCCAATGTGTTTTCTGAAGTCCACAGTCAACACAGCACCTACCAGGAAATCTTACAGCACTTCATGCTTCTGCTGACAAGCTTTATGGAGATGTGATTTCATTTTCCAGCAGGTCTTGGCACCTGCCCACAACTACCCATGGTACCAAAAGCTGGTTCAACGACCAGGGTGTTACTGTGTTTGATTGGTCAGCAAACTCCCCTGATCTGAACCCTATGGAGAATCTATGGAGTATTGTCAATAGAAAGATGAGAGACACCAAACCCAACAATTCAGACGACTGGGGCTGAGATCAAAGCAACCTGAGCTTCCATTACACCTCAGCAGAGCCACAGGCTGATCACCTCCATGCCACGCCGCACTCATGCAGTAATTCATGCAAAAGGAGGCCCACCAAGTATTGAGTGCATAGAAATTAACATACCTTTCAGAAACCTGACAATTCTGTTTAATTTATATATATTTTATTGATCTTATGTGATATTCTAATTTTCTGAGATTTTAGGTCTTATTATTCTTAAGCCATAATTATCAGAATCCAGGCCTGGCAAATTTTTATATACAAATGTGTAATAAATATATATATTATATGAATTTCACTTTCTGAATACAATGTCAAGAAATATTTAACTTTATGATATTCTATTTTTTTAGATGTACCTGCACATCGTAAATAGAAAACTTGAAAGAATGATTAAATTCCACATATTCTAACACCCCCAATAATACTACTAAATTCCCTAAACTATACTCTTTTCATACATTTTACTGTTAATGTAACTGTTTGAAGACTATCTGAAAGCATACAGTACATGACATGCAGTTATTATTTACAATATTAAAAGCCCTCCTAATATACAATTAAAAAAAACCATAAACCTTTATGGTCATATCATAACTCTTTCTCTCTCTGTAGGTGATTCTCTTAGGACTCATATAAATGTTATTTGTTTGGTGCAATACCATACTTGACACACAACACTAAGCCACTTTCTACAATCACCTACACTGTTACTCAGGTTTCTACTTATATTATAATATTGTCTATATTTTATTTTAGCTCTATATCTATTATTTAATTTTTATTTATCCTATATTTTACCTTTATTTTAATTTATTCACCTGATATAGTTAAGATTGTATTGTTACCTAGTTGAGCTATTTTGACATTATGATTGCACTATTTCTGTGGACTCTGTATACTATAATTCCTTGTATAGTGCTGTGTATATATTATTTCTCTGTTTTTTTTTATTTCTTTGCTGCATTGAGCATGTTGATGACGAAAGAATTTCCCTTGGTATGAATAAAGTTCTTCTTATCTTATCTTATTATCAGTTCAGAAATATAATATCACTTATCACAATAGTGTCTGCTTTGCTTTCAGGTCACCTAAAATAAAATGAATATATTAATCAATAGTCAATCAAGCTATGTAGAAATTTAGGCCAGTTACATTGCTGGATTGTGTGCTGACATTGTGCCAAAACTCACACTCTTATCTTTCTCACGGTGTTGACGCCTAATGATATGCGCTGTGATTGTGCTAAATGTGACGTTCCTTCTTCTCGCAACTATGCCACTGACTCTCTTTGCACATGCTTTCTTCTAAGCTCTTATGTTCCATTTCGTGCATCGCCATGGTGACCGTTTCCAAGCTGTGTTGTTGCTGGGCAACCCATGCACCAGCAACTGCAGAGCTGATTGGCTGAATGGAAGCGATACGGCTCCTGAGAAGGCTGGAACTGCCACCGTATAGGACTCTGGGACTGGGCTGGGGCTTGTCAAGTCAGATCTTGGTAAACAAAGACTGACCTAGAGATTTTTTTCACTGTACAAGGCACTGCATTTCCAAAAGCTTGTAGACATAAGCTTGTGCACGTCTGTTGATCCAACGTCTCTCCTGAAATCACACCTACCAGTGCAGCATTTGTCCTCGTCCTTTGTTGTAGTAACAGCCTCTGCTTTTCCAGGAAAGCTACTAGGTCAGCAAAATTGCAACAGTGCCCTCCATAATGTGTGGGACAAAGACACATTTTTCTTTGATTTACTCTGCTGCTCCTCAGTGTAAAAGTCAGAGGTGATAAAAGTGCACATTTCAGGCTTATTCCAGAGTTATTTGCATACATTTTAGTTTCACATTGTAGAAATTTAGTGCCTTCATTAGGCTTGCTTCTACCATTTGGGGTCTGTAGTTGCCATTGTTCAACATGAGGAGAAAAGCTGTGCAATTCAAGGAAGCTGCTGGGGCTGAAAAAGGACATAACATTTGTGACATTGGTTAAATCTTAGGATTACCCAAATCAACTGTCTGGAATATCATTAAGAAGAAGTAATGCACTGGTGAGCTCTGTAATCGCAAAGGGACTGGTAAGCCAAGGAAGAACTCCATTGCTGATGAGAGAAGAATCAGGAAGTCTTCAGGAGGTGGGTGTTTTTTGTCAAAGATTACTATATGCAGAAGACTTAATGAACAAAAATACAGAGGCTACACTGCAAGACACAAACCACTAAAAAGGGTGGCTACATTAAAGTTTGCCAAAAAGTACTTAAAAGACAGACGAGACCAAGATTAACCAGTATCAGAGTGATGGTAAGAGGAACGTGTGGAGACTGCCCAAGATGCATGGCACACCAGCTGTTAAACATGGTGGTGCACATGGTGCACCATGGTGGCAGATCATCTTCACTGAAGATGCACAATGAATTCTGAGGTGTATTAAATCATCCTATATGCTCATCTTACACTACATGCCTCCAAACTCTTTAAACATCATTTCATCCTGCAAGATAATGATCCCAAACATATAAACATAAGTTTCTCAAAGGCAAAAAAATGGAAAATTCTTGAATGGCCAAGCCAGTCACCTGGTATAAATCCAAGGGAGCTTGTTGTAGCACCTCGTGACGTCTATGAATCACAGACTTCAAGCAGTCATTACATGCAAGGGATATACAAGAATGTTTATGTACCTACAATAAATTTGTCCCAAACATTATGGTGTTCTGAAATGAAGGGGGTTGGTAAAAAAAGTGTTGTAATTCCGACATGGTGAAAATAAAACATATGCAAATAACTTTAAAGTTCAGAATGTGCATTTTAATCACGTCAGTTTACAAAGTTACACTGAGGAGCAGAAGAGTAAATCAAAGAAAAATGTGTCCCTTTGTCCCAAACATTATGGAGGGCATTGTACCTAGATCAGCCACCACCACGGACAAGTGAAGTGAATAACTTTGATTATCTTATTATGTCATTACAATGGCACATGTCAGGATTCATTAGACAGCAAGTGAACAGTCAGATCTTGAAGCTGATGTGTTAAAGGTGTGAAAGAAGGACAAAAACAAATGCTGATTGTCTGTAATTTGAGAACATTGGAAAAAAGTAAATATACTGCAATGAAACTTAAAATAATTACACTTTTCTTTTAAAACCAGGGGAAACCTTCAGTTGTTTTAAGCATGGGCACTATCCGATTCCCCAGTGGTGCCACAGCCATCCTTCAATCTATCGCAGAGGCCAAGGTAGGTATTTCTTTTTCTGTGGGTGGATTTAGAACTGCCCTCCCCCTCCCCCACCACTCAGCATAATGTGTAAGCTGACATAACAGAGATGGCAAATGCTGTCCAATGACATTCTGTTGGCCAAAAAGATGGCGGCACTTCACGTAAATCAGAAAAGATACACGCTGGCCTTCATTTTTTTCCAGCGTTGGTGTTTGGGTGAAATCTGAGATTTTGTGATGCACTTACTGTAGTTGTGGTGTCAGAGATCTACATTCTTAAAAGGAGACTTACTTCTGCCGGCAGTGCTCCAACGCCTCGTCAGAAATCTGCTTTAGGTTGATCAGTTTCTCACCCCTGTATACACCATCTAATGTGATCACACACACACACACACACACACACACACACACACACAAAACAAAGAACAAAGAGAGTCACTTAAATCTCTTAAAACTCCTGTTGAAAAAATCTGCTGATAATCACCATATGAAACTATTGTGATGTTCCCCTGTTTCCTGTTACCACTTGTGTATTTGCATGTCTGTGTGTGTGTTGGTGTGTTACCTGCCGTCACCAGAACTCTACACTGAGCATCCATGATTCTCTCGGCCAATGACTCTGAAGAGAATCCTGCAAACTTGGAGAACAGAATGAGACAATCTAATGAGAGCCCACTAAACAATGGCAACTATGTTGTTCCATCTCAAATAAAGTTATTTTTGACACTGCATCACATTATCAATAAGCAAACAACTGTCAAGTCTGATTTTGGCTACTACTACTGATTTTAAGACTGAGATTCTTCATAGATAACAGCATGTCATACAGTGTCAGAAACTACATAAGCAAGAGATTATAGATCAGTTATTATATACAGTTTGAAGCACGTGTATGATGATTTAGGCTTGTCTGGACAATATAAACTGGGGCATGCAAAATATTTTTGCTACGTTTGCCTTGTAAAACCTAAATCTTGGCCTAGATCCTGAACACATCCTCCCTAAAATAACAACGTGTTTGAATTGGCATTAAATGACTAAGCATAGCTGCTCTATAAAAAGGCCTGAAGGATACTGGCAGGATACTACATCTCTACAGCCAACTATGTGACCTGGAATGGTACTGTTGCATAGCATATAGTTTTCAAAGTTCTGTGTTAAACACTGTGAATGTTTTAGGTGCGAAACAACCAAAGTGTGTTTTTTTCAGTTGCACAAAGTAGAACAATGGCATCGGAGCAATTAAGCCCCACTTTCAGACAGCCCAGGAAAAAAGCCATGTACTCCATCACAATACACCTTGAAGCTACCGCTCAGGTATTTTTAACTTCAACTGCAACCTTTAGATCACCAGAGCGGGCACTTGAATGACAAAAATAGTCCTGGCAGAAGCACACAGACGGCTAATTTCTCCCACCTTCCCAATACCCAACTCACCACTGAACTATACATGAACCTTAAACATAAACGCCCTTGATTCTGCTTTTTGCTTTGTAAGGGTAAGTGTAGTTAAACAAGCTCTAATAAAATACAGAACCAGAAAGAAATCCAAGTTATATCCAAGCAAAAGTCATGTTCTTTCTTCAGAAAAATACAATATTCAATCAAAATAGTTCGAATAAACATTGAATAAGAGTAAGCAGTAGTGAATCCTTACTCAGGATTGAGCTGATGGCAGTTGCACAATGAATTCTGAGGTGTATGGAATCATCTTCTACCAACATCTAATGTGTTTTAGAGGTTTTTTGTTTCATTTTGGGATTTGTGGGTGTAAAATAAAAAGCTCAAAAACAGATATATTAGCAGATCATATATAAATATTTAAATGCAAAAAAGGAAAAGTAAGTAGATCTGAAGTGGAACTGAGTAAAAAGCTAAATATGTTTAGAGGTAAAAGTAAAGAACTTCACAAAACCATCAAAATGTTTTAAATATGTGTAAAATGACTCATCTGCTTTACTAAGCAAACTGTTCCATCAAAATAAAGGCTTGTGAGAACTGTGGTAGTAAATAAAGACTCTCTGCTCTCACTCTGCAGGTGCTGTTGCAGATGTGAGAGATTTTGGCGCATGCTCACCACAATTGAATGCACTGCTCCTATTCTGGCACAGGCCAGCATTGAGTACACAAGCTCTGGGATCATAGGCAAGTAAATGGCCACTCTATCACCCTTTTTCACACCTGAAATACAAAAGGACTGGTGTTAAAATTGCTCTTAATTTTGGCTGATTAGGGGAAAATTATAATTTCTTTTTTTCTGTCTCTTTAAAAAACAAATACTTAAAACAATACAACATGACATATATTGTTTATTATGTACAGTACCGGACCATATGTGTATTGTACTATATTGTATTGTACTGTACTATCTGTATGTACCAGACAGACACCATCAGAAACACATTCCTTATGTGCGCAAACATTCTTGATCAAATAACCTGATTCTGATTTTGATGTTTTGTATCTAAAGTCTTCTTATTTAGAAGAAATCGCAAGGCTAATCTAGTCAACGACTAATGGTCAAAGGTGCAGAGGGACATTTTTGACCCAGTGAAAGACTATAATACTGTGTCCCAATATTATGCAATAGTCTTGACTGTTTTCTGAGGTAATTACTGGACCCTTGGAAAGAGAAGGTGAGCGAGGAGTCTTACCCAGCTGCTTCAGAGCATTAGCACATCTGCACACCTGCTTCAGCAGGTGACTGTAGGTAATGTTCAGGCGATGATCAGGTGAGTTCCCTTCCCTACAAAGAGATAATACCAAATCATCAAATTATTTTACATGTAAATGGGGGGGGGGTGGGGGGGGGTGCTCAAGTTCAAGTCCAGGCTCAGGAACCTTGAACAAGGTACCGTCCTGCAACACTGATCCTAGAGCATTGCTGATAGCTGCCCTTTGCTTCACATGTGGATGGGTTAAATGCAGATGTCACATTTTGTTGTGGTGCACTTTGTGTGATGAGGTGTGTTCACAATGACAAAATAGTCACTTTCATTTACATGTACCATTAACACTGTAGAGATTGTATTTACTGTATATAGTTGTCAAGTACTAAAGTAACAACAAAGCATTCATTTATCTGTAGATGCACAGATACTGACTCATTCTCTGTCATTCTCTGACACTGTCTCATTTCGTGAAGCAACATCTGCAATATCCGAGAAGAACGCGTGTCCGACACCAGCAACAGTTGAGCAGCACAGGTCGCAATTGACAACATTTACTGATCTGATTTTAAAGGGTTTGAAGAAATGTAAACCTAATCATTTTTGCATATCATTGTTGCTAATTTTATACTGAAGAATTAAGTGAGAGAACATCGTCACTGATCTTACTGTTGTTGCTGAAGTAAAAAGTACATTTATATTCAACTAATAATTTAGGGATGTCGTCTTTTTGTACTGAATTATACTTTTTGCAAATGTGTTTTCATGTTTTTAGATAGGCCGCCTCATTTAAACAAGCTGCACCCAATACCAGGTTGGTAAAATCCATGTATAAGTCATGGCCTATCGTTGAGGAAATACTATACAGATGTGAAATTGGGCAATATTACACTACAACCAAACCTAATGACCCTCTGAAATCATACCAAACCAAAGTTAATCAAAAATGTTTTTTTCATAAAACCTATTTTTGCCAAGTACTCTTTGATTTTACATCAAATCCTTATTATGATTAAATTAGTATCACAGGTTCTAAAGTAATAATAAAAAATACTGATATGTATTTGTAAACAACATGGCAGCCAGACCCCAATAATTTGTTCTAGATCAGAATTTTTAAAAAGCTGCCAAATGTTATAAACTGTTTCCCTGATTCCAATGAAACATGCTATAGTAGTTGCTGAAAAGTTTTTGCATGCTGCACCAATGAGCAAGGAATTTAAAGACGGTGTAATAAGTGAAAAACTGTCTCCCATCAGTCAGATATCAGCAGGTATTTAACAGGATTAACATTCACTAATCATGACACTTGAATAGTAAGTCCTTGTAACGACCCCTGATTACCCCATATTGTTTTTAAAGGATTGGCTTTGAATGGTGCTACTCAGTTTAATCAAACATATCTCACACACCATTTCACTTGTGAACATGAAACCAGATAAAAAATAATGTAATTTTGTTAGCTGATTAGCTTTGCATCTCTATGTTTTCATAAAACAGCATTTTTTCAAACTAGTCCTTGAAATTTTCAGGTGATGAATAATCATAAATATCAAACCCAGAACACTTCCATTTATCAGTCAGTCATTGTGTGTTTTTGATTAAATGGAGACAACTCAGCAATTATGAACTAAATTTGACATATTTATGGAAATTTGGATGTGAAATGTGAAACTTTACCAGACTTTTTGTTGAAGGTCCTCAATAACAATGCTATATTAAATCCCTTTAATGATCTTTTTACAAACTACCTCCTGTCTGAGACAAGGCAATACTCTGGCACGGGTTATTTATACCCAGACTCCACATATTTTCACTTATAATTACAATTATACTGTAGTTTATTGCTTTTCTATAACATTCTCTTGTATAACTGCACAACATAAATGTAAACTGGTTAGTTTAACAGTCTCTGTACTGACTGACCCAATAAACTCTGGACTGGTCCTGTAAGTTACACTGCAGCCCTGGAAGTACATAGATTTGCTCCACTGCACACAGATATCTTTATAATGATCAAACATTCTACACATTCATCTTGAGCTCTAACGTAATATTTC
Source organism: Lepidarchus adonis (assembly GCA_037576955.1). Taxonomy (NCBI): domain Eukaryota; kingdom Metazoa; phylum Chordata; class Actinopteri; order Characiformes; family Lepidarchidae; genus Lepidarchus; species Lepidarchus adonis. Next base: position 4,226 of record JBBIGC010143158.1, on the reverse strand, counting down.
TATGCTAGTTCTTTTGCTAGCAAATTTTAGCCCCCCCAAATTTTAATGTCCTCTGGCACCCCTGTCCTTGTTACATTTGGACAGATATCAGCAATGTGTTTGGACTGTAATATGTGGTTTTAACACAGACTGGAAGGACAGCCAAATTACAAATTACAATGTGGCCTGCTGCCTGCTCAAAGCTTTGCTGTTTGCTTTGGCTCGGAAAGCAGTCTGCACATTGGACTAGCACAAGACCTAGCGCATTGTTTATGATCAGAACAGAAAGGATGTGGGTGGCAGGAGTGCCATGTCATCTTGGAGCATGTCTGTGTGAATGTGAATTCTTCAGGCCATTGCACCTGTTTGTCCTGATAACAGAGTGACTGATGACAAGACGTCTCTTGTCCAGAAAAGGTGACCTTGCTAGTATGACCATTAGCATGTTGCATCATAGCACATAGCAGCTAAGCCACTAGGCTAAGCATAGCTTCCTTCCTGGAAGTCTTTATATTCATGCGCCACGCTTCGCCCATGCAGTCTCAGTGAGAGAGGTTGGTTGTTGGACAGTCTTTGCCCATGTGCTCAGCAGCAGCAGCTATCAGTTAATGTCTAACTACTGTCACGCCTGCCCCCATGTTATTATTATGTGGTGCTGCTTGGCATCCAGTAACAGGAGAGGCTAGACTGGACTGTTGGCCAAGATCACCTCATCCACTCAACCAGATAGAGACATGGAGTCCAGATTTTTGGACCTGTGAGGCTACAATAGACGTAAATAGTGACCTAAATATTTTCTGCAAATACACCACCCTTATTCAAACTTTTATCAAGCTCTTCCAGAAGGAGGTACAGACTTGTGAGTGAAACTGTGTAAATGCATTTTTCCTTAAAACTATGGGCTTATTGTAAATAAGTTCTAAGTTTATTGAGCAGGTACTTTTAATTACTCATTAAAAAACAATTAAACTTTGTTGATAATAACAATTCTACTATGTAATAATTACATGATTATTGTATGTCATAGATTAACAGATTGTGTTTTGCAATGATTGCCTTATTTACCACCAAATTAGCTGAATTATGGACAATTTGTGTTTAATAGGAGAAAGAATGTAGCATACAAAATTATCCTGCAATATTTTTATAGCGGTATAGCAGCAGTATTGACGTACAGCACCTGGTTCATGCAGTTGTTTTAATTTCAACACGTTAGCCAACATAAAAAATAATAAATTGGCCCATTACAGATGCATGTTTGGAAAAAAATGCTGATTATTAATTTAACTTGTGATTATACGGTGTAATTAACAATGCAGTGTAAAACATTATTGACGTACCATTGGGGTACAGATTTTCTGAGTGTGTAAGTGTGAGTAAGTGGTTTCCAATTCGAGTCCTGGCAGCCGCACATGATGTACAGAAACATGCAGCATGGGGGCCTGGGATTGGGAGTCCTGGTCTAGGTGCACTCAGGCAATACACTTACTGCATCTGGTAGAGTGAGCTGACTGTCCTCTACATCACAGTCTTTGAATGTTATAATTTTGGTCTTCAATCATAGCCCTGATACACATTTATCATTTATTAAAAACAGTAATGGAATTCTCCAGTCATTTTTGATCTAATCTCTCTCTGCTGTATCTGTAGCTACACTGTTAGTAAGGTCAACTTGAACATATTTCCTTGTACCAGATTGAAAATGATTTAAATTGGAATATACTTACAATGCTCCAGTACCTGCCTATTGGTTTATTATTATTATTATTATTATTATTATTATTATTATTATTATTATTATTATTATTATTATTATTATTGAAATAAAAGTGTGTCTTAAGTTTTATCACAATTTGATTCTACATTGATTATTTAAGCCAATGATCCGATACCTTAAGAACTTGCAGTTCAGTTCGATACTGGGGTTTGCAGTTAGTATGAAATATGATGAGATTTCCCACTTTCAGCTAACTTTCCATCCGCTCACACTTGCAAACAGATTATAATTTAAACACAAACTATTACCAAAAGTCAAGTACAGTGATGTAATCACTTCTCAGTCAAAAACATTTCACACAGTAAAAGTAAAAGTAAAATGAACTGTGTAATGAACACACATCTATGTGTCAGATCAACACATCCGATTATGCATTATTTTGGTAGACGCATCGATATAGATTGATTACTTGTTACACCCCTAATGATAAACTCCATGTTGCACATAATGCTGATGGTGATTTTTTTGGAATATTTCTTTAACCTCATCATCCAGTAACATCACCAGTCTTACATTAACCTCACAGAGGTAAATATGCAACTGACACGTTACTTTAGATTCAGTTTAACACCACTGCAGTTAATTTAACACTAGTGTTTTTTTTCAAAATAACTTATATAAAACCAGTGCAATATAAACCCCTTTATATCTGACTGGACTGAGCATTGCACCAAAAGTTTCATAAGAATTGAGTGCAGTGAGTGTGTCCCTCATGCTCTTGCATGAGCATTGATTCTTCTACAGGAGAATGCTGCAAAGCCTGTTAGCTCACCAATGGTACGCCACTTTCTCCCCCAGGTTTTGGTCCACCACATTTCGGTCCAGGACATTGTAGCACACGTTTGTCTTGGCTCCTTCCATGAACTTGACGTACACTTCCTCCTTGGTGACATCGAAGTTGTACTGCAGCATTTGGCCCAAGGGAGCTTCCTTCCAGTAGAAGTCCTGAGCCACATCTCTCCAGAACTCTGTGGATTAACAGATTTGTTGGGAGAGCTTACCATAACGCTCTCTTACAGACAAACAACATACCTCTGCTTTTTGTTTGGACTAGGCTCTATGGTAGGCACCCCAAGCTTCATCATACTCTTCCTCAGTTGGCATACCTTCAGGCTCCTCAACAGACTTTTTGTACAGTGCTAGATATGAGTTAAAATCAGGCACATGAGCGTCCCCCTGCAGATCTTCTGGAGGATAGAAGACCTTCTCCTGCTGGTGCTCTTGCCCGGGCACAACCATGGCTGTCAGGTGGGTTTTAAAATGGGAAACAGTGAAGAACTTCTAAGTTCCTTGTTGCAAACACACTCAAATGCATTGACAGCAGAGAGCTGCTCTGCACTTCAGCTATGAAGCAGTTTATTGTGGCTGTCTGTGAGCCCCACCCCCTAATCCTCATTCTGCCTTATTCCATCAGTCTGCTCAGTGCCACAGCAACCAATCAGAAAGCGCAGTTCGACACTCCTACTTTTTCATTGGCTGAGAGGAGTCTCTCCTGCTGATCCCATTACAGAGGGGGAGATTGGAGGCAGCCACTGAACACAGTCGATTTGTGTACCAACCCCCCTCATACACCACCCCCCAAAAACACATAAAGTTCCCTCTCTTCTAACTCAACGCTGGATTACTCTGTCTCACAATTCCAGGAAAGGAAAACTTTGTCATCGCCGGGACAAAACTGCATGTTACTGGAATTTTAAAAAACTTCCATGACTGAACAGCAACCTGTCACGTGTGTAAAATGAGAGGAGATCAGGAAACAGATTTCCTATATGATTTTAAACTATATGAACAATATTAATCAGTTCATACATAATCAGCCTTTATATCTCTTGTACAGACACTTGCCTTTTGGTGTACAGTCAAAAGATTCCCAAGTGAAAATGTAACCACTGACCTGGAACCGGGGCGGGGACAAGTACAAGTAACATTTCCTTTAGAAAGTTGTAAATTAATGCAGAATTAATTCCGTTTGGTCAAGTGCAGACAGGACAGGACTAGACAGACTGCAGGTAGAGAAGTGAATTACTTTAAACACAGGAGTGAAGGACAGGACAGCATGTATGTAGTGTAGAATAGTGTACAGTGGTTGCTTGAGTTAAATAAAAAATCGACATTATTCAGGATCATATGATGACTTTTTGAAAGGAATTGCGCACATTAACATATAATTCTTACATCATAAATCTTTGAGCATTATTATTAATTTTACATTTAATACTTTTATTTAAATGTTATTTTTTTAATTAACTTTTCAAACTTTTAATAATTTAGATACATTAATTTATAATAAATGTCACTAATAAAACCACTTTTACTTTTTCCTCTCACCTATCCATTTAGACAGCTCGCCAAAATTAGGGCCCACACCAATATAGGGGTGGCCTAACAAGGTTTGACTACACACACACACACACACACACACACACACACACACACACACACACACACACACACACACACACACACACAC